>JASANN010000487.1:0-11087 GCA_031762395.1 Calameuta pygmaea
GGCACTGCGGTGATGCACCCTTTCGCTTGGGTCCTAAGGCAAGCTAGATCAGAATAGGCCCTAAGGTATCTGATCGGGACAACACTTGAACTGGCGCGAACAATCGGCTTTAAGACTCCGGAAGGGATTCTACTCTGCCAGCGGATTGATTAGTGACTGCAGTGATCGGTACCGATATGCATAAGGAAAACTTTGGGTTAGGGAGGGGTTGAGTGCATTGGCAGGGGTTTTAAGGAATTTGGATACGTATTATGGCGTGATCGGGGCTGTTGCACCCGGTTGCCCAATAGGTTTCCGGTGATGGGTCATCGATCGCGGATTATTCCTTGGATTACTATGTTGGCCGGATCATCTTGTAGGTGAGATTGGTGAGGGGTCGGGGAAGGTGGTCGATAGGAATCGCGACACGCGCGGTTTCTGCGGTGCCGTGCTAAAATGTTCTTTGGACACCTCAATTCTGGGTGTTGCGTTCAGCATTATTGTCCGTGCCCCTCTTACTCTTTGTTGACGTGATCTCTCTCTCTCTCTCTCTTCCCGCTCACCCACCTGTAGTGTCGCAAATGTTAGCATGGTTCTTGGAAACGCGAGAATGTGTGATATGGTGGTGTCTCTTAATTATTATAATCTATAACTTATAATAAATAACGCATGTTCGTCGGAGATCGGTTACAATCGTTGTGGTCCATGACCCTCTTGCTACTGCAGGGGGGGGGGGGGGCAAAGGGTTGCGTTGCGTCGGACGTAACACCTATACGCTAATTAAGTCTACGTTCGTCGAGAACTGTACTTAATCACTGTTTGCTTCAATAAATCTTCTAGTTGTTATATTCACGCAAGTTCTAACTCCTTAACCGGCAAAGATCCCAAAAATGTCCGAGTTCTAACCTCTCGAACGAACTAATTCGTCTCCGAGACGTTACGGTACAACAGTTTCGATTGCCTGTGTTGCCTGAAATGCGTAATACTGTAGTCGGCAGATTGGACGTAATTCGTGCGTGCGTTACATCGCATCTTCTCGCGGGTCGTGAGTACGTCTCTGTAAAATTCCTGTTCTGTGCATACGTACTTTTTCCGCTGTCCGTATCTAGGCTCGTGTACCAAGAATTACGCTCGTTACCTGTGAGAGCCATAGGCTGCCTTTCGGCCCTTTCCCACATTTGGAATCTTTGCATATTACCGCGACTACCTCTGGTAGCCTTTTCGTACCTTTGTCGGGTTTTGATTGTTTATTTTATTTTGGTTTCCAGGTGCAATAAATTGTTAAGTTTTTGGTTACGTAAACCTGGCTACGACTCTTACTTCCTAATTACCCTACCCCTCTCCTATACCTATCGGGGTTGAGTTAGTCCGACTTCCGTGACGCATCGGTTCTAGTATCATCGGATTTTCCTTTCCTCTCGTTATCTCGGTATAGTCTGTTATCTTTTCCTCGTGGCATCACTAGATGCCTTGCGCTCATCGGCATATCGTTTAGATTTGTGTATCGCTTACGGGTCCGAGGATATTAGACCGATCGAGCGAAGGTACTCTCTCGTTTCCGAATCTAGTCATCTTTAGTATCTCTTTGAAAATCTGGGAGCAGGGGTTACAGTACTTATGAACACGTTCTGTGCTTACAACATAGGACAGTGAATGGTGAAAGATATCAGCGAAAAAAAGTGTATCACCCGACGAATGCGATAATTTTCTGATCTGACCAACAAATTTTACTCGAATAACTCTATCAGTAGCTTTATATCCAACTGCATTGAATGAAAACAATTCGTTATACTCGCAATATAAAGTATAGTGGTTAACGCAAATATTTACATATTTTACTTTCCATTTATTGTGCCACACGATGCCGATAGAAGAAAATAGCACAAATGTACTTGATTAAGAAATAAAAAAAAAAATTATATCAGCGATTGAGTCTAGTACATCATGCACATGTCCAAAATGTTGTCCTTCTTTGAAAATGGCCTATTTTTACTGACCACATATTTATTACATTGAAGTCGCATCTCTTGTTGTAATGTTTATACATATATTAAATAAATGAAGATTCATTCATTTTTAAAATCAATTTCCTTCACGATATAAAATTGAAAAAATTAATTTTTTGCCAAAGCGGCTGAACTGAAGAACAATGAAAAAATTACTTTGGGCTGCCATCATATTTTCATTATCGTTGTACATGACAGCGAACGCGTAAAGAAATTATTTCTGAATGGCCCAAGCATGGACGTTAAAGACTTTCGCGGTTGTGAATAAAAGTCTACGTTAATTAAACCATGGGCCACCCTTTTTTATTTTGCATTTTACGTTAATTAGTAAGACATACCTTTCACAATTTTTAACAGGAAATCGAAAGAATGAGACATTTCCTCTCGTGGGATACAACCTCCGGCATTCTTTATGCACGCATATGTTGCGTCCTGCCATCCTATTACTTCACTTTATCCAGATAAAATAACTTTATTTAAAAACAAAGAGTACTTTTCTGCAGAAAACCCGAGAAATACAGTGACTAGTGGAACGTCTAGATTCAACTGGGAAAACTGTCATTCCCTCCTAGAAAGATCACTCGAGATAAGACGAATTTAACGGCCAAGTCCCTACAATATTGTTACTACTCCACGCAGCTTTGTCTCAAGTTGGATTTTTCGGGAAAAAAAGGTCACTTTTCAAACAAATTATCACTTCATTTGGGAATATAACAAATAAATTAATATTTATCCATACAGTTGATCCCTTATAATTTTCAATGTCATCTTGCATATTATCTCGTTTTTCCTGTTGAAGGGCGTTACCAATTTGCCGGTTGATGAGAAAATTTGTTGAATCTCTCCAATACGCTATATAGTATTTGGTGAATTACGATCACAACTCAAATAAATTGTCAAAATGGGAGCTATATTCATAAATAAAAATTATGTTTTTTAAATAAAGGCAGATACCATTTGAAGGCTCCCCCCTCCGTGGGGAGGGGCCCAATGCTAAAATCAAAGTTTGTGTGTTTATCTCGTTCACCACTTCCTTTAATTTTCCTCTAAAGTTGCGCTTGAATTTCTTAAAACTTTAATCACTTTACCATGTTCCATTTTTCCTTCATTCTTCTCATTTACCATTGGACATCTCAATAATGCGCGTATCATTATTTTTTAATCAGATATTTTTCCAGTCGTACCAGTATTTCCTTTACTTCCATATCTTTTCACTATCAATAATAAAGGTGCTAGGATTATAGGGCAAAGAAGCATTAAGTCCCCCCCCCCCCCCCTCCCATAAGAACTTTTTGGCTTTTATTAATACATGCATTAAGGTAATATAAAATTTATTTTTCAACTTTAATGCAGCGTTTTAAAAAATAGACGTCTCTGCGGTAGCCACTCATTACAATCACAGGGTTGTCTTATATGAAGAAACAGTAAAGTTTCTTAATATTTACATAAATGGCTATCGTCTTATCTATAGCCGCGGCATAAAATCAAAATTAGGATGGGTCGTGCACATTTAAATAAAATATCGAAAAGAAATCGGGAAATTTTACGCACTGAAACCCATATTCCAAAAAGTATATTGTTACGTCTCGGCCCTCTCGCATACGTCATTCACCCACCTATACAGATACACAGCCCTTGGCAGCGATCGTGTACCGCGGTACGATACCTTTATTCTCTACAGATCAGTTTTGCTGTAACGTTTTTAAATTTGAAACTCTTACTCTTACGAATGGCACCATCAGGCTTATAGTACTTTCTAGAGTTGCTAAGAATCACTCATTAGTAACTTGAAGGATTCATCAATCGTTCTAAACGTACCATTCGCTTTTGCGTCTTGCTTTATTTTGATAACGCTTATAACTCAGGTACGACGAATAACGTTTCGCACTCTTGGAACTGACTGAACTCATAAGCAAAGACGCTCCCCACTTTTATAGGAAGCTGGCCTGCCGCTTACGCGTCCCGACTACTACCCCTCTTTCGCTATATTAGTTTTTAATTAATACAATAATTTTACATCTTTAACTCACTTAAACTAATACTATATCTAACTTAGGCTGCGTGATGTTAACATTCTGTAAATATTACATATAAAAAATATTTTATCGAAACTATAAATTTTGTTTTTTAATAGGGTTAATTAAACCAATTTATATCCTAATTTGTTAATTAACTTTTCTTAGTCTTACATAATTAATCAATCTGTTAAGTATGGCAAAAGTGCACGCGTACCGACTAGTTGTAATACATACTATCATAGTTCTTCAAAACTCTGGAAAGTTCTAGAAGAAAGCAGACAAGAGTATATAAGAGCGAGGCAAATGACTCGTCTCCGCAGTCGATCGTGTTTACTCAGTAGAAACGCTACTTGCGTTAATCCTTTGTAGTTTTGCTTAGCCATTATTATGTTCGATATAAATAAATCTGTTATTATCTGAATTCACTGTGCATCTCTTCTATTTAACCAAAACACAATCCTTAATTACTATTGTACTTTGCGATATGCGCATAGAATTTTGTAGTGAATAATTATTTGTCAAACTTATTATATCGTTCAGTTAACAATTACTTTAAGCCATACTACATGACAATTAAACCTTTGGTGACCATCTTACTTTTTTTCATAAATTATTATTGCGTCGTAGAACCAAATCCCAACCGTCATTTTCTGGTTTCATCCTGTTGTGAGCCCAAATGCTGGATTCACAGGTTAGACTACCGGAAAGGATTTCTGGAGTCAGGTACTTTGGGATTCGCTGCCCGAGTAAAAAGTTAGAACTTAACTCTCAATATCAAGTATAATATTTATTGGAAAAACAAAATAAGCTACGTTAGGTTACACACAACTGTTTGTGAGGTGAGTACGAAGGTCACGAGATTTGAGGTTAGTACTTCGACTAAGTTACCGCAGTAACACTTCACTCTTAGCTCTCAACTTCGTCTGACGTGCCGAAAGGCCGTTTGCCTTTTTATATCTTAATATTGGAATTTCTAGGAGACACAACAATCTGAGATTGTTTTCATATTACGCCACGGTATTGGCAGTGTGTCTCCTTGTTTCTATAACTTTTAGCGAACAGAATGTGCCGCGTTGCAGCTTAATCATTGCGACGCCTCTGACGTAGGCATGTTACCAAACCCTTATTGTGATTCACAACAATCTCAACAATTGACTCTACAAATACCGTTATCAAACGGCCCATGGAACTTTTAAGACACTATGCGGGTGCGCGAATTATTAGGCAGGCAAGATCCTTTTTCTTCTCTAACGGGTAACTCTCTGATGATCTTTATTATCAGGAATGACCGTGAGGGCAAATCTGGTGGAGGGTGGCCTGTTATATCCTTAACTCTCTGATAGTCAAATTGCTCGCATCCTCTCCGAGCGAGTTCACGAATTCACCTAAGTATGTGTTACTCGAAGTGCGGTTTCCTCACTCCGCGCCTTTACTATTCTCAGCCATCTATCGTCGGCCTAAGGCGCGCTTATTCGACGACTTTCAATTAGATTTTAACCAGATTGTTCACGCTTATAAAAATATTATTATCACTGGTGATCTCAATTGCAACCTCCTCTCGAATGGGTTCAAAGCTCACTTCCTCAAAAATTGGGCATTGTCCGCAGCACTACATATTGTTGCGTCTGATCCCACGTATCTTACTGTCTCTTGTGATTCATGGCTGGATGTATTTATCATAGATAGTCCAAATAAACTTCTAGCCTATACCAAATCTGCATCGCCCTTCATAGCTGGTCATGATTTCCTGTCACTCCAGTATGCCTTTGATCATGCACCACCTCTCAAGCCTCGCACTATCACTAGGCGCAATTATAAAGCCTTTGTCGCCTCAAAATATCTTAGTTCACTCACAGTACGGATAAACTCTTTCATTAATCCCGACATACATCTTTCTGAGCGTAGTGATGTTGACCAGCTCCTGTGTCGCCTTGCCGTATCGATCCGTGATGCGATTGATCTTCATACCTCAGTCAGCACCTTCGTGGCCAAGAGACCTCCGAATCCATGGTTCACAGCTGAACTAGATACTCGTATTCACACGAGCTCAGCGTTCCAATAACAATAGTAATAAGTATGACGAATACAGGAACTTCAGGCATCAGCTAATGCTTGATATTAGACTGGCCAAGGAAAAGTACCATCTTACAAAACTCACCTCAATTACAGACCCATCCAAGATGTGGAAGGAGCTAGCTCTTTCTAGGCCTTGTCAAAAACAAGCTCACGTCTCCTCTTCAGTTTTTCTCTCCAGACACTCTTGTTGTGCTGGGAGTCTCCTGACCCCATTGAGAAACCGCCAGGCCAAGTAGTTCACGCGTGTAGCAATGCGCTAAGTCAGAACTAAAGGCGCCTGGCAACCGCAATGTAGAAATTGCAAAATCACACAATAATCACATTTTCGGAAGTCCAGCTTATGGCTGCACATCCGAATGTGTAGCGCACTGCGTAACACTCTCAACAATTACTATTCTATAGTTTCGTCCGTGGCAGTTCCTTGCTCTGAAGATGAATTTTTGCGAGCCACTCTACTCTCTCAGCAGGATCTCAACTACTGTTTCACTTTCACACCGGCCACAGTGAATCTGATCAGCGAGTTAATCAACTCTCTTGCGGTGAAAACTCATTCCGCAGGTCCTGATGGCATTTCGCTATTCGATATTAAAAGCGCATTGCCAGTCATTGCTCTTATTCTCTTCAGGATTTTTAACGCCTCGTTTGCTCTTTCTTATTTCCCAGTTGAGTGGAAGAGAGCATATATTCAACCATTATCAAGGATCCCCACCCCAGTAGCACTCTCTGATACTAAGCCAATGGCGAATTTATGTGAAATTTCCAAAATCTTTGAGCGCGTAGTAGTTAATCAACTCACAGTCTACCTCGAAACACACAATGTCCTCGACCCTAGACAATCTAGGTATCGAGCTAATCATAGCACGCAGACAGCACTCATAAGAATATGCGATGATGTACGTCGTGGAGTCGGCTTTGGACTTATAACCATCTTAGTCTTGTTTGAGTTCAGCAAAGCATTTGATACTGTACCACACGACATCCTTCTCGGAAAGCTCAAACGACTAGGGTGTTCCCCTTCTGTGGTAGCTTGGTTCTTCTCTTATCTAAGCAATTGGTCTCAAGCCGTCATAGATGACAACAACATTGTTTCGTGTTGGTTATCAACAACCACCGGTGTTCCGCAAGGATCTGTCCTCGGCCTCATTCTGTTTTCGTTATTCATCAATGATATACCATCGTCGTTTCATCATACGCAACACATGATCTTTGCTGATGATACGCAAATTTACCTCTCACGTACACCTTCTCTACTTCATCAAGGTCTCGACAGAGTTAGTCAGAACACGCTCAGAATTTTTGACTATGCAGCAGACAACAAGCTCAAACTCAACTTGGCCAAATCCAAAATCCTTATCTTAGGTAGCAATGCTCACATTAGAGCTCTAGATCAGGTTGCTATTCCTCCGGTCATTGTTAAACATATTCTCGTACCTCGTGCCAACTCTGTTCGCAACTTGAGTGCTATCATATGCTCAGATATATTATGGAATAATCATGTGGCACTCATCTCGCAAAAAATGCACCTTACATTGTACAGACTTAAGTTTCACAAAAACTCACTGTCTCGTGAACTGAGGATAAAACTCGTAACTACTCTCATTTTTCCCCATCTCGACTACTGTTGCAACGTCTGTCTCAACTGCTCTCTGTCCTTAAACCAGCAGCTTCAACGACTTGCCAACCTCGGCTTCGACTCAAATGGTTAACCGTTAAAAATAGGAGAAACTACTTTCTGGGTATTCTCACTTATCGTATATTTTATATGGATTCTCCTGCTTATCTTCAAAATCTCTTCTGTCGACGACTCCCTATTAGTCGCTACCCTATTAGACAGCCATCATCAGTCTCTGGATTCATTATCCCTCACCACCGCACCACCTTCTACCGCAATTCTTTCCACCTCTCTGCCCTGTATTTTTGACAGTCTCTTCCGGAGCAAATCACTTCAGCTTCCTCGCTTTCAATTTTCAAGAAATTACCTTTTCCCATCTTTTTTCACTGAAGGACAAGAGTTTGAAGCCACTTAAGCTTTCCATCTTTCACTTCATTCGTTCTATGAAACTGGCTGTTGTGCAACTTGCGTAGCTTTATTTTTACTTTTATACATAGTTAGTGCAGTTTTGGATATTCCACTTCATAGCATTATAGACAACGCATGTACCTATCTATCTTTAATCAACTATTAACACACATAAATTAACATACACATACATAAATTCTATGCACTGTTAGTTAGTTGTCCTATTAAACTCATTCAATCATACTTTGTTACACCTTGTAAAACCTTCTCCTTTTCATTAAGAGTCGACGTATTATTACTCCTTATACGTATTATTGTATCATTATTTTAACACATCTCGCTCACCGGTGTAATTGTTTGTATCTGAAACTACCTTTCCAAAAAATATATATCAAACAATCAATCTCTCTCTCTCTCTCTCTCGCTCTCGCTCTCGCTCTCGCTCTCGCTCTCTCTCTACCTCGAAGCAGTTGAAAATCGCGCGTTGTACGGGAGTCGTCTACACGAAGCTAAGAAGTTCGGCCAATATCAGCAGTCTGTCAACGAAAACGCTTGGTGCTTGGATCGTGAAACAATTGCGAATTGAGCCAGCTGGCTGTAGCAGCTAGCTCTTGGCTGCGAGGACTATACCTCCCACCACGCAGCTGTAGTCCGCGGAAATTCTTTATTCTGATTGGTGCATCTTAAATGCTTCCCATTTAAAAACTATAGCGAATTTTGACAAACGATTTACGGGAGGGTATTCGGAGAATCTCTAGCTATTGCCCATTTCTGGGTGTAAAGCAAGTTCTGGGACACCCTGCATATTCTTGTAAGCGTAATTATACAATGAATTAAAATTTATGTCTAAATTATCGTAAAGGAATTTCAAATGAAATGAAATGCTATAATAATAGTTAGCCAAAATTATAAGTATAATATTTACCCAACCATACAATTACGATAAATTGTATCACAAGAAGGTGTAAGTTGCTCAAAAATAGTTTTGTATCCACCATGCGGTATATTATTTCCTTCTGTAGTGTTAATAGGCTTCCAATTCCATTCATATATCTGCTCGTAAAGTACTTTCTCATCCTAATAAAATTAAAAGATATTTTTAATAATATATAAATAAAAATTAATAATTAGACATTATGAAATAAGTAATGAACTTTTAACAACTCGCAGGGAAGCTCACCTTACTACCATAAAACGATATAGAATTCTTCCCATTGCAGATAACTACAGTCAATAAGTTTTACTGACAAGGACGGTCATCTTACAGACGTCCCTCAATCAAGGTCGATTTCTGTTATATTTTGT
The DNA here is from genome assembly GCA_031762395.1 of Calameuta pygmaea. Lineage (NCBI taxonomy): Eukaryota > Metazoa > Arthropoda > Insecta > Hymenoptera > Cephidae > Calameuta > Calameuta pygmaea. Next base: position 9,405 of record JASANN010000487.1, read on the forward strand.
ACTCCTTTCCAAAGTATAAATCATGACAAAAATTTAACTGCGGACTTTCACACTTATAGGATGAAATCTTTTGAAAATAGGGGCTTTTTTCGTTTTTCGCTTATGTCTCGAAAGCTAGAATAAATAGCGATAAAATTCAAATGGCAAAAATATTTGTTTTTCTACACTCGATATATGTATGTAAATGAAAATTGAAAAAATTAAGCTACGCATATTTTTAAAAAATATGTCCTTTTTCCATAACATTTTGTAAGCTTTCATAATAATTATTTTTTCTTTTATTTTAAGAATACATCAAAAAAGCAAGTTACTCTTTTATGAAGACAAAAAAGACCCAATATAAGTAGTTGTCACGCGACATTCTATTTTGCTTTTATTATTCGTTAAAGTAAGTTCGAAATGGATATACTTTTGAAAGTGTACAGTTCACTTTTCTCATACACCTTGAAATATCCGTTTCATCTACAGGGACACACACAAGTGTGACTATCCACGATTCATAGTTCAAATTGTGATAATGTCGCAGATGGTGGTAAACCACGAATTACTAAAGATAAAAGCCTGTATTCAGAACTCGCTCTTAAGGTCACTAACAGAGTAACTATTAGTTAAAAGCGATTGCGCCGAGTTGTTTGTGACCGTTTCAGAACTCGCTTTTAAGTGTTGTAACATCTACTTTCAACAGCGTTCGGAATCATTCGGAAAAGCTCGGGCATATTTGATTATGTCCGGAAGTATTCGGTAGCATTCGGAAAGTGCGAACTTCATATTTGGTGCACATAGCAACCATATTTGAAATTCGAAATCACAAGAATTCTCTTTCTCGAAGGTAAGCTATTAATATTAAATTAATGCATTAAAATCGTGTAAATGTGATAAGTATGTATAACTATTATATAACAGGCATGACATGAAAATGGCAAACATTTAAATCGTTGTGGATCACCATGCAACGAAAAGAGAATTTCACCATGAAAGAAAAAGCATTAGTCGTACGATTTATAAGCGACAATCATGATACACTAGAAAATAAAGCAAGTAATATTAGACTGTAAAAGAGTAGAAGAGACAAATGGATGGAAGTAACAGAGAAAATGGCAGCGACTGGAATTAAGAGGGATTGGAAAGACATTAGAGGTGCATATCGGCGGTGGAAACTCACAGCAAAGAAGACTATCTCTTGCTATCGCAAGCATGCGACTGGTACAGGCGGAGGTGTTACGTCCGACGCAACGCAACCCTTTACGCCCCCCCTCCGCACCCCTCAACACCCCCACCAACAAAAGGTCAAGGACCACAACGATTATAACTAATCTTCGACGAACATGCGTTACTTATTATAGGTTATAGATTATAATAATTAAGGTACATCATTATATTATTCACATCTCACATTCTCTCACATTTCCAAGAATCTCACACTTACACTGCGATACTACAGGTGGATGAGCGGAAAGAAAGAGATCACGACATCCAAGAGTAAGCACGGCACGGACATTAATGCTGAACGGAATACTCAGAAATGAGGCACCCAAAGAGCATTTCTAGCATAGCATCGCAAAAACTGCGCACGTTGGGATTCCTACCAGCCACCTTCCCGTCCCCGCACCAACCTCACCTCTAAGATAATCCGGCCAATGCACTAATCCAAAGAAGAATCCACGATCGATGACCTATCATCAG
>JASANN010000488.1:0-19044 GCA_031762395.1 Calameuta pygmaea
CCTTAACTTTATCCAAACCGTAACCTCCGGCCGCTCTACAGCCCTTTGCCCATCTCCAGCGGGGCGCCGGTATTTCATCCGGGCTTCTGCCGGTCCATGGAGACGTCTCCGTCGGTTCCTCTACTCTTCTCCTCTGTCGGGCAACTCGGTACGTCGAGACCATCTCCCCTCGGCAGATTCGAGCACCTCGACCTCCACTAACCCATAACGAAATCGTCCGAGAGCATTGGCAAACCCGTACTAACCAACTCGAGAGCATAGTTTCTGACCAGGGTAGCAACCCGAAGGGAGCCGGAAACGATAACGTTATCCTTATCGGTAGCCGGAGTCGCCTTGTGACCGTGATTCGAAAAATCACGTCACAATATATACACATATAGATGCACCTGCGCACCTTTATATGCTGCCAAAAGATACACATTAAAAAGATGAAGGTTCAGGCCGCAGCCGATGCCTTCGAACGTGCGACCGATGGACTGCAAGTGCAGGTCCTGCTATTTATAACAATAACGTGACGTGTCAGATCGAAACCTTAAACGGCTGACAAGTAAAAGAAGATCCCGCGATACGCAAGGATCCTCCAGCGCTCTGACGTTCTTCCCAGCACCACGTGGTTCTCCTCCTCGCAGTCGGCGCGACGTCTCGCAACTGCGCCGCGAGAATCAACCAGCTCCATCCAATTAGATTGGTAAAGTACAAGAGTTGCAGTTACCTTGCAGTTGCAGCGCGTGCATCGCCATACAGTTGACTGACACCCAAGCGATCTCGCTGAGGCGCAGTCCTTGTCGTGACGCAATCAACCGCCAGTCGCTCTTTCTGCCACGTGTCTGCCAACCGCCGATCGACATACATAACAGTTGCATCTACCGTGCATTGCGATATCACTGAGTTTCTTATCATCAGCCTAAAAAGAATCCCCAGTTTGACTTATCCGTGATGCCCGAGAAGTCGGACGGTCGCGAGCAGCAAGTAGCTAATTCGCCGGCTGATTGACCAGCTGACTGGCTGACTAACAAGTAGGCTGTCAGAAGGGCATTTCGGAAGGGCAGAATAGCGAAGCATATTAATGCGGGAACCTTCGAGAATAATGTAGGTCGTAAAGGCTTAACGATGTTTTGGCAGCAGCGAGCTGGTAATGGGATGTTTTCACGTGTCAGCTTGATATTAATTACTGGGGGAGGCAGAGTCCTGTCCCCTTATTCTTCTGCCCACTTTTCCCCCTTTGCTCCCTTTACTTTCCCCGCTCGCTCTCTTTCACTTGTGCTTCGACCTTCGGAATTCCTTGATCCTTCATCCTCCACCCGTCTTCGATCTCTGCCCTCTTGCCAGTTTCTTGGTTCCCACGTTGCTTTGGTCTTCCCCTTTTGATTCCTCGGTCGCTCCTGCCTTTCCTTCTGAACTGGTCAATCGGCTGATCGGGGTTGGGCCTGTCGCGCACGGCTGCTGCTCGTGCTGCACTGTTGCCTCCAGGTCCTCGTAGGTCAAAAAGATCTTGGGACTCGGGTAGGGCTGCTCGGCGATTCAGGTAAGAGATCACCGGAGCCCTGGACTCGGGTTAAGGGTGACTTGACGACGCATCGCTAACCGGGGCCAACTCGATGTTAATCGACTTCAATGGGGATGGCTCGTTGTGAACAGGGCTTAATGGATGTTACGCAGCGAGACTCGACTGCACTGATATAATGCATTAATGAAAGTAACTTTTGCATCGACTCACCGTGTACATCCGCTTAGACTCTTTTTTCTGTTTCCAGTAGTTCACGCATCGCAAAAGTAAATCCACCTGCGCAAACATACCGATTGCAAAGTGCCAATTAAAGAAATTCAACCAAAAAAAAAAAAAAAAACAGGTGTTATTCGTTATTTCGTTTTTATAGGCAAGATTCGAGATGATCGGTTCTGCCGCGAGAGGCTCAACGAGCTCTGTAATTATCTTGAATTTAAATGCGAGTGCCACAAAAGGGACGAAAAGGTAAGACGAGCCTGATAATCCCACTAATTTCGACAATACGCGAGAACCCTATATTATTTTATTATTATTATAGAAATTCACGAGGTCGAGCTCTTCTTCTCTCGCGTTCGCCTCAGCTGCTGCACCCTGATCTTCCCAATCCTCCCAGGTTATCTCTGCTCGCACATTTCGTTCCACGTGCATCTTGATCTTGTTCGCCATCCACTTTTGAGAAACTTTGTAACTCTCTGACAGGCAAAGATTACATAATTATGGGGTACCCTCGTACAGTCCTACGCAAAAGCGTGAATTAACGGAGACAGTGAGGATCGATGGCTGCCATTTTCTTTTATTTTCAGCTCTTAGATCGATTCGACGGTAAGGAATGTAGAACATGGCACACGACGACACATGACGACACGTGACGAGTAAGGATGTAAAATAAGCGCGAGAGCCAAGAGGCGAAAATGCGGCAGAGGCAGAGAAAAGCAAAGAAGAAAAGAAAGGAAGAGAAGGAGGAGGGAGGAGGAGGAGAGGAAAAGAAAGTAGGCGGGTTGAGAGGCTATTAACTTGCCTTGGATACAATGTCGGTACCCTGCTGCCATATTTGAATAATATCCTCTCGTAAATAATAACCGAGCCATAGTAAAAGCGTCCCGGCGGCGACGCGCCTCCTCGCGAGAATAATCTGTTTCTCGTGCCGTTTATCTCCCGCTTGAGCTTTTTGCACGTTTTTGCGAGCGAACGAATTTAACGACTCGCGGCCCAAGAAGCAAGCAGGATGCAACGTTCTGCGCTTCCTGATGAGCTGTTCGCAGTGAGCGTGAGAGAGCGCGAAGACCCGGGCCAGGTAGCCACGTGGTAGGTAGGTGGAAACCGGGACGATTACCTCGAGGACTCGCCAGGACCACGTAGACTCCTAGCAGACAGGAGTCCAAGGATGGACGCTGGAGCCGGAAACTGCGTCGGGCTGCCGCATTCTGCGTTTTTCTACCGGGTCTGCAATCTGCCTCAAAGATTACGGAAGATCTATAATGCGCAGCCTCGGCGGCTCGCGAACGCGTCGCTCCTCCATCTTTCTTCCTCTTCTCGACCGACGATCGATCGATCCTCGAGATCTCCCGCACGACTGGTCCAGGACGGGTCCAGGACGAGTCCACGACGGGACGTCGCCTAGCAGCTGCGCCGAGCAATTAAAGTCGCCTTCCTTGCAACAGTGTTGCGATTCCACTTATCCAGCCTCCATCTCACTTTTTTGAGATACTCCGGAGCATCTGAAACATCTCGAGGATCTCCCAATGTCTCATTTCTTTAGCCGACGATGCAGTTGACGCACCTTTGTTAAATCTATGACGTAGCTAGGACGTCTTTGACTTCTCTATATATCCTTGGAGAACCGATACATGAAGATCTCGTGTAGGACGATAAGAAAATTCGAGACACGAAAAGAGAATAAAGTCGAAGAAAATTTTCAAGTAAAACCACGTTTGATCGAAGAAGAAACAATGTCAATTTTTTTTCCTACCGATAAATTTTTCTCGTTATTTTCGATTCTCGCGCGTAAGAAGGAATTTTCATTGCGATCGTCGTTACGATCTCGATGCTATTTCGAGCCTCGATTTGAGACAGTTCCTCGAGCTCGCTAGCAATTCCAGGGCAATTCCGGAGGAGAGTCCAGTTTTTCCCTTTTAATTTTATTCGATGGCTTCTCTGGGGAATTTTCGCACGTCTCCACGGTCGCTGCGCGTTCACAGACACGTGGACGTGCACTTGTCGATCTGGCATGCAGTGCAGCGTGAAGTCCTGCATAAGTGTTCACGTGCAAAGAGAAGGGATCACATCAAATGCATTTACGAGCCGGAAACGCAAGCAGCTGCGCACCTGCGTGCTTGCGCTGCACTCTGCTGCACCAAGGTGCATGTCCCGAAATGACTCTTCAATTGCGTTTAAGAAGCAATTTCTCAAATCGCCTGACACTCGCGCCACCTGATGGAGTTGCGGTTCGTTGCCTCAAATTCTCCAAATTGTTCCGACAACTTCAGGAGAAATCGTCTCGCGACACGATCCTTTCGTCTCCCTAAGGTCTCGTAAAATCCACTTGCTCTCTAGTAGATACGGTTCTTCGCTAAGAAATATTCGGAAACTCGAAACTCTAACAATTCCAGATTCTAACTTATCGACAGGCAATGAGATGAAATCGATATACGTAAACACACATAGAGTTATTCGTCGGGACTAGCATAAAAAAAACTGGAGTTAGCATGAAATTGGTATTTTCATGGCGAAACCAACTGCAGTTGCTCGCAAATGGCTTGTGTGAAACAGCTGTGTCTCTGTTATCTACAATATCCAGTATCTACCTTACCAACAAAAAAAAAAAAAAAAGAAAAAAATATATCTTTGAACCCTACCTTTCTCGTCGTGTAAAGCTTGCGGCCCTGCAGCAACATTTGCATCTTCCTCCAAGTTTTCGAAGATTCATCTCGTATCCAGACTTGGCTGAAGACTTGAGGACACTCGACGTCGTCCCGCGACAAATAATTCTGATGAACAAAGCACAGGGTTCGTTCAATAGTTTATATCTTTGGGAAAGTAAAAAATATTGTCACTCGAAAATCTCGATCGAAAGCTGAAAATTGAGACAGCAGCTTTACTCACCCTTAAGGCGCTCTCCACGTCAAGGAATTCGCTCCGATCCTCGTCGTTCGGGAAGGAAACCATTTCGCTGGGAAAGAATTGCTGAAAAAAGAAAAAGGAAAGACGAAAGATATAATAAAATTCTGAATTGACCCACGTAGTATTGATTGAACTTGCACGATATCTTTACTCGGTGATAAAATATCTGCGGCTGCGTCGGATATACAGAGAAGAATTGTCATCGGCTCTAAAGACTATATTTTGCAGAATCTAGGCTACACAGTAACTCGCGCATGCGCACAGCCCGTTAACAGTTTCAAGGCCACTTGGTCAAACTCAATTTGAAATTTGTATCGTTGCGGAATTATTGCCAAGGGAATATTTGCGAATCCGAGGGCAGAAGAATCCGATGATTTGGGGTAAGATCAAGCAGTCTTGCCTCTACTGATCGACCAGTAACTGCTGAGTCTTCAAACGGTTCTCCAGTACAGCGCGTCGCTCCAGTCCCCTAACCCTCCCGCAGTAACTCCTGACGTTTCGCTCCGATGATCTGCCTATAAGGACTTTTGAACGGCACTGTAAGATGTGATCGCTATACCCAAGTAGCATTTGCCAGGTAAAAGATAGTCGCGACTACGAAGTCAAAGGACGCCGGCCAGGATGGATTCATCCTAATAGTCCTCGAGGCTAGAGCTGGTGCCCAATCGCGCTATATTGGGTTGATCGTCGACCTAAGGGCGACCCTGTGACAGCCCCGACTCCCAGGACTCCCAGAGCTCTGCTTTAACGTGCCGAACCCCAAAGGTACCTCCTTGCCTCCTTCTGGTCCTGCGGATGACGACCAGCCGCACGCGGTCCCCGATTACTGATCTCGTCCGCCCGCTGCTGCCACCGAGTCCTGCAGCCCTGACCGACGTGGGCATCGTTTGGCGTTCGCGATCAACGGCCAGTCGACGCCTCCACGGAAATCGGGGGCCGTAAAGAAGAAAGAAGGAAAAGACCCGAAAGAAGCTGACGGATCCATTTGGAGCACCCTGACAGTTTAGGCCCAGCATCGCCTGATTCCTGCTCGCACACGTTAATAAACCCCAGAATTCTTTTTCATTGGTAACTATAGGCGATTAGCAAAATTTAATTTCCAGACCTCAGGACTGCTTGTTGTTAACGACGGAATTTTTATCGAACCGCAAGAGCGCAAAAAGGACCTGGACAATTTTGCGTTACTCGCGTTCTGTTGGCTTCGAAAAGCGCTGACCGCGTGATATTCGGTGCTCTTTCGAAAATTTACGAGGGTCGACGTGGTTGTTTGAAACAAAAAAAAACAGGCATAAAGAATGTCACATGAACGCACACAGCCATCCACAGAGACATCCCCCCCAGGATGGGAAACCACCCTGACAGAGAAAGAAAAATTCCGAGCTATCTTCCATTTCGTGCGGAATGGTTGGTAACTGGTACGCGACATCGGGTGCAGCTTGGCAAGTAGACCCGAAATGAAAGACCAAGAGGCAGGAGAAAAGGCTGCAAACGTAAAAGGTAAAAGAAGCCAGGAGAGCATGGAGTAAAGAAATATGTGTCGTTGAAAGGGAATTCCTTGGCAATTACGGAAATGAAAATCTACAGGCGCGACGCACTGCGGAGAATTTCACATTAGCGAGACTTGGCCACGTCGGGGATTACAAAGAGTGGCCAAATAAAGGAGGAGACAATTCCGGTAGTTGGAGTTATATACATAGTGCCGTTACGATGTGGCATGTGCGAGACCAAAAATTCATTAATAATTAGTCATTTTACTAATTAAAACGTTACAAGGCAGTTCCTTCGACTAATCTTCAATTTATTATCAAGTGATTAACAGCGAGCCAATTTGCCAAGAGCATTCAGCAAGAAGCTGGAAACGCGCTACTCGATAAGAGACAAATGTAATTAGATGCGTTGTTATCTTCACGTACGATACAGTAGAGACAAGGATTTGCAGTCGCAGGATCCTGAGATGCTGCGCGCGGTTTTTCAAATTCACCAGGAAACAACTTTTAATCGCTTTCCCAGTTACTCTCGTCATAGAGATGCAGGATCTTTACAGTTTCTACTGGTCCTAGCAAACTCCTGTGATCTAACAATGATTTCTACGTCATTCATGTTGATATAATTCGAATTCGGTATTGAGCCGACTGGGGAACGATTCTTTAAGAAATTTCACTGAGTGACGACAATCGTTGCCGTTTAGAATGTTTTCGGAAACGCCGTCGCTTTTCCACGGGACGTGAACTTTAACCCCAGTCCTAGGAGACGATAATGCATCAATTTCATAATCCGAGATGGCGCATCGACGACTTTCAATTTGACTTAATATTGATTGATGCTCAAGAAATGCATCACGTATTTGTCCTTTGGCTTCAATGAGAACTTAGTCAATATTATTTACAGATTTCTGTTGCACCACGATCGATAAGTAGGAGTATACCGACAGTCGTATGACAGAACACTGCAGTACCGACGCGAATAGTTTTACTGCTACACTTCAAATTCTGTACAAATTTTGTATAAGCAGATCTTATGAAAATTGGACAAAGAAAAAAAAATCCGAGACGTTTTCCATCATTAGCTCCAAGACTGGTGTACAAATAATAATTCACATCAGAGAATTTATCTCCGCGTCTAATCTAGAGAATTTGTCTGTTAAGAAAGAAGATGCTCAATGTCGAACAACAACTACAGTATAATATTAGTATAGCCCCGCGCCTCGTCCAGTCTAGCTACCATATCTTAGATTATTAAGAAAAAATAAAATCTCTCAAAATGGTCCATCGACAGAATTCTCTTTCGCTAAGTGTAGCTTCGTGCAAATGCGCCTGTGCATCGCACAGCGTGTACTGACTGCCAATAAAGATCACTAGGCGCTATTATAAATTGATTGCAACAGAACCGATCTCTGGAGTAAAATGAACGATCCAGTGTATAAGGCAATCGTAGACACAAACCCGACTGGATATTTTTGAGTCTGTAGACAATTATCGGTAAGGCAGCATGCAGTTGGTAAGACTGAAACGATGGATAAGACAATTTCATTGTGGCCTGAAATACCGACGGTTGGTAAACTAGACAACCGTTGTTGCCGGATTGAAACTTCCTTACCGACCACTAATGACTTGACATTCGTCACGAGCATAAGAGAGAAACACAGAAAGTGTACCTTTGGATTGATAAAGAAGTCATATTTGAGGAAGTCCTGGCGAAAGAAAAACTTTCTGTGATGACGCACAGTGTAAGGTTCCATCTCGCGATGAACCGCAAGAATATCTTCATGATCTTCGAGGGTGCGCTCTGAAAAATAGAAAAAAAAAAATAAAAAGTTTTCAATCTCATAAGACAATCGATTTCCAAAACGACAAGCTTCGTAAACCTATCAAGAAAGGAGCGCTTGAAAAATTGAAGAGCCATCAATGCCAGAGGCACGTCAAGAAGCATATGAGATCATAACACAGAGACCTAAGCGCAAATCCGGCAACCGGATCGAATATTATCGCGCGATGGAAACAAAATTCCTTTCTTTATCTCAGCTTCTATTTTTCCGGAGCCTCCGACGACCAAGTGTTTCTCAGTTCGAAACCTTCGAATTACAGAGTTTGCTCTATTTTCCTCGCTTCCTCAGCATGTTTACCGGCAATAACCAATTCCTATTAATAGACGTTAACTAAGAGCACCTCGTTGCTCAGCAAACATTGAGCAGCTTCAAGAAGCAGTACTTATTTTCTCGATATTAAGCCCCGTGTGTTCCGTGTATATTCCAGCTAGATTAACACTTTGAATTTTATGCTCCTCGCGGAACATTGCGTAACATCGCGTAACATCGCGTAACTCGAAATATACATACACGCACACGCATGACCACGACTCTCTTTTCTCTTCCGAAACGTCATTTTACTTTTTCGTCGCTTTTCTACGAGTCACGAAAGAGACATTAAAAAAGACATTCCTCCAGCGTGTTTTCTCGGCCGTCTCGAAAATATAGTGGCCGCCGCCAGGCAGCGCCGCCAGGCAGCGCCGCCAGGCAGCGCCGCCAAGCTAAGCCGAGCCCAGTGTGCGTGCGGCACGTAAATGTCCGTAGGCAGACTGCGTCGTTAAACACGCCGTGGGGTGCTCCCGATGCCGCGCCACTTCCAGTAATTTCGAGTTTCCGTACTTTATGGCCATTAATTAAAATGTTACGCCAATTATGAAAACGAAGTCAAAAATAATATGTGAATATAAAAAATGGAGTGAAAGAAAGCGACGTGGGCAGTGGTAACAAGAGGGGGTGGAGGAATTGACCGGAATGAAGCCGGGGAAGGTACAGGATTTGGATAAGGGAGGGGGCAGTAGCGAAGAATGGAATGAAAAAAGAAATCTGTAATTTCCCGGCGCACGCAAGCCGTTGCACTTCCTGTCTCGTGACCCGAACCAATCGAGATCCTCGCGCAACCAACGAAGATGCACTGCTCGGTCGTCTGGCGTTGGCGTTGGCGTTGGCGCTGGGCCTCACGTTTTCTGTTTCTTTTTCTTATTCCAAGAATTAGCTTCGGGCGAGACTTCTTCGTTATGGGAAGCTGACGATGGATTCGTCATTTTTTTAAATTGTGCTTACGAGAGTCACAGAAGTGATTCCATTGACTTTGACGCGAAGATATCGTCAAAGAGTCGGGCGAGTAGCGAATAGGAGAGGGAACGGTTGTGCTCAAGCAAATAGGGAAACCTGCCAGTCACGGAATGAATGCAGCTAAAGTTCTTTACAGGTACGACACGACGCGACACGTGTAAAAGCTAACTGCAGTCTGCACCTGCGGTAAGCCAGATGTAAAATGCACGTAATTCAGCAAAGAGGCTGAAGAGACTGAAGAGACGCCGCGAGGCTTCGCAATGTGCTGGACTTGAGCAAAGGGTCGAGCTCGCTTAGGGACGCGTCGAGGAGTCTCGCTTCCCGTGAACCGCGTTAAAGGAAAGTAAAGGAAAGTAAAGAAAGCGATGACACGATCAATCGGCAGAGCTAGAAAACATTGTTAAAAACAAAGCTGTCGAGTGTCACTCAAAATGTACAATAACGGAGCAGCCGTGATAAATAACGATCGAAGCGCAAGAGAACCGGAAGGCCACAAATATTTCCGCGAGGAACCAATTAATGGAAATTTTTAATAACCTAATAACGCTAAACGGATGCGTCCTAGGTGGACTTTTATCTTGGCGCATGCGCCGAGGTTAAAAAACTACATTTCCTGCGATTCCCACTTGTAGGTGGGGATACGCATGCACACGCCCTACACGTTCGCACACATAAGGATACCTGACCTGGCCCAACTCCGTCGCCGCTATCGATTCTTGGCCGCGCATTGTAGACATGGGTGCACCCCCCCCCCCCTCAACACCCCCCAGCACCCACCCAACAGCCCAACACACACGTGGGGGACACGCGCGGCGGCCACCAGACGCACGGAGCTTCCCGTCGCCGACAATGGAGGCTCTGCTGGTCGCTCTGGTCGGCGAATGAACGCGAATCGCAGCAAAAGGCCAAACTGCAGGAGGATCGTCGCTCCTGAGTTCTGGCTGCGTCTTCAGCCGTCGGAACGAATTAGCCGAAGTACCGGAAGAGGAAGGGAGCAGCGGGATAAAAAATAATTGCTGATCAAAAGGAAAAAGAGAGACGAGGAGGGGAAGGTACAAAAGTTCGAAGAGCTGAGAATGTCTGGCGGCAGAGGAAAAGTCGAGGGAGAAATAGAAAAGGAAAAATTCATCAACTTTTAGACACATCAGTGTGTGTGTCGAGATGGACGAAGGTCTCGCCAATCGGCTAACGAGTACAGGAACGACGGAAGATCGAAGAACCTCGAGGATCCTCCTGCTGATTAGGGAGTCGCGCGGTCATGCGTCATTGATTATCCAGGATTGTTCATCGACAAACCATAACCACGTGGAGCCGATATTCCTGGATACCTGAGATTCACTGGATATCAGGATATCGAGTCAAAAGCTGCTGAGAAAATAAAATACGCGATCGCGTCTCTTTTTGGACGTTAGGAATTTTAAAATTTGTACCTGCGCAGATCGACGACGGCCGAAAGCTACGCGGATGGCAAAGGTGAGACGAAAAACGGGAAATTCTTTGGATTTCTTGCGAGCTAAGCGACGATGAAAAAGAGGATTGTTGTTTTTATCAGGCATCTTTCTCTTTTCTCTCTTCGCATTCGCCAACAGGTCGTGCCCCCCACCCACCCCCCCCCCCCTCAGCCTTTCCTCGTGTTTTTTGCACTCCCGAATTTCTTCGAATTTACGTATACGTTCACGTGGTCATGTATGCGTACGCGTGCACACAGCCACGTGCATGGGAGGACAGATGCAATTACGAAATGCACACGTTCGATTTACGTTACGCACACGTGAAGCCAAGATACGCATTTAGCCGAACTATACATTTTTCTGCTTCTTTTCTCGACGCAGAATCTTTCCGAGCATGCGCACTACTGCCTTAACGCACGCACCTTCCCACGGGATAATTTCTTTCTTTCTACTGTGCCGATAAATTTGCGTATATCACGTGGGGGGGGGGGGGGGGGGATGATCTTATGCCTTTAGCCGCCTCCAGCTAAAAGGAAAAAAAAAAAAAGCATAGAGCCCGTGCATGGCGGATACTTCTTATTCGAAGTTATCTTTATCTTTATAGAATTTCTTTGGAGAATCAACCGAAGATAATCAGTCGCTGTGGCGCCGATGAATTTCGCCCAGAGGATCCCAAAGTCTCTTCTCGAGTAATTTATTGATTTTAGATTTTTTTTTTCCCCCTATCTAATTACCCAACCACGCGGTTGGCTGGCGTTTACCGTGTGACGAATTTGGCTCATAATCTCTGAGTCATCCCAAATTCAAATCTTACATTAGGAGGGTGAATTATTTCGTTTACGTTCAATCTGTGGATACGATGATAAAGCGAATTTTATGAGAACCAATGGACACGCGTCGTGCGACTCTACAGTCCATTTTAATTAATTATCTGAGACGCGTGACTCTTGTCACGCAATTTCCCCTTAACAATTTCTACTTTTATTAGGCTTTTGTCGGATATTCATTTCCTTCGGTCTGTTTATAGACTTTACGCGTCTCTCTCTCCCCCCCCCCCTCTCTCTCTCTCCTCTCTATCGGTCGTTCCTCCACGACCAATAATTTTCCTCTAGTCGAAATTTCCTTTTGCTCCTAGACTAATCGTTGTATCAGCATCAGTAACTCTTTAAGTCTCTTTTGATTAGCCAGTCCTCCCAAGTCATCGGTCTTACGCGGTCAACGAAAAATTTTGGAAAATAGAGCGAAAGCAGTGAAGGATCCTTCGATCCTGAGAAACAAATTAAAGATACGCGAGAAGATTGAGAACAATGATGAACGAAGCTTCGGGTCGACGTGGTTGGAAATGAAATAATTCCTCGAGCTAACAACAAGCCAATCGACTTACCGATACCCAATTCCGGCCACGTCTCGACGACCGACCACGCGATACCAGATGCATTCCGTTTGACCTTTAGAAGCTCGCAGAGATCGATGGTGCGCAGATTCTTCTCGACCACCACCGCGGTCCAGGATTGGTCGTCGTTGTAGAAAGATAATTCCTCCTGATGAGAATCGTATATCGTTACCAAGTGAAGACTTCAAGGAGTCGCGTCGGTCTCCACTCGGGAAGACTCGACTCACCTGTCTATCGGTGTCTTCGTTGGACTCCTTCGACGCCGGCGGCGGCTCGCGACGTCGTTCTCGATGCGTCGTGTTACCGAACTCGAAGATCGTTGGAGCGTTACCGAGACGCTCGTAGGTACCAACGCGACCTGACATTCTATTGTTCGAGAGGGTCCCTTCTGTGTCGAGACAGGAGCACATTTTCGGGAACCAATCTGTAATCAGAAAATTATCAAAAATTAAAAAACCGCGTCTGAAACTCTTTTGCTTAGTCTAAGCGGTCTAATCTAAATAAAATAGAAGCGACGAGATCAGATCATCGGATGTCTAGAAGCAGTGGGCTGGTACAGACGGAGCGAGTGAACCCAGCCGAGTCTGAATGAATTTTCGAAAAATCTAAAAATCCTCTAAACAATTGAACGCGAAGGTTATCGATCGATGTGAAATTCCGAACTGGCGAAAGACCTGACCGGTCGATAGCCCTTATCGAATTAGCTGGAGCATCAGCTCCAGACGGATGGCGGCGGAATGATAACGTGAGTGAAATTAAGATCGAATCCTTTTTGCATTCCGAGGATGACGTGCGGCAGTAGGTTTCCTTGAGGAAAGGCGGTTCCAGACTGAGAGACTCCAGAGGTCGGATACCCTTTGTAGTGTGGGACCACCTTAAGAATGGCGGATTATGCTTTAATAACGGGTTGTCTACGTCGTATCCGGGGTCACGTGGTCTGCTCAAACCCACCACCTCCTTACTCTTCGACGTATCCCAAGTACCAGGAAATACATTCATGTAATTTTTCAATATTTTTAGTTCAATTTTCTCATTCTTTATCCCTCGAAATTCTGCTTCCAATATTTCTCTACGACTCGATCAAGCCGACAGATTTTTTATTGTCTCCCAAATAAATGTTTGACGAGGTGCACGGAGGAAATACGCGCGTCATGTCGATTGAATCATGTAAAAGATGTTTACGGGATCGGTGACGTCACACGACGTGCGTCGGCAATCGCAGAATTTATGCTGCCGGCAGCCTCAGGATGATACGAGGGTTAATCGACGCTGATTGGATAGTTTTAAGATCGAGCGACGTCGATCCTTGAGATTTGGCTTCGTGTCGATTTCTTTAATAGCTACGCAATCTTGCGCTAATAACAATAGGAACTGATCGATTAGTGATTGCGCCAATATTGATAGTGGGGTATGGGGGGCCCTGCTCCCCCTAAATACCGACACTATTCCTGCCCATGCAGTCTGGCTGCACCTGGGAAACGTATGGACATGCATAAGGGCTGCTGCATCGCACGGATAATGCACTTCATTCCCACCATTTCTCACAGTGGCTTCAGGCTGCAGTTATCGAAGAATAGAAAATCCACGTGCGCCACGTTAAACGCTGTGGCAGCCGATATAAACGAATTTCCAAAAGTTCATAGACTTCAAAATAAAAGCCGCGGTTTTTACGAGTGTGAGAAATTTAAAAACGACGACGTTCCCAGCATCGTCGCTCCTCTCGCTTTCGGACGACGCGCGGCTACAGTCAGTTGTTTTCTCGCGAATCGCGCGCGACATCATTAAAACACGTAAAGGCAGCGCATGCAAAATGCCGACGGGACGGCGACGGCGACGGCGACGGCGACGGCGACGGCGTCTCAAGTAATGACGGGAACCTGAAATAAGCAAAGGCGACAACAGAACGCGAACCTGTGGCTCCTTTGGCCGCAGTCCTCTCTTTCATTTGCTCATGTTTGTTAACGGACTCGCGGCTGCTTCTATTTCCAGCCAACCTGTTTCTCTTGCGCGCACTCACTCACACACGCGCCTACGCCGCGACGCCAAGCGACGCCCTGCGAACTGTGAGGTCCGTGGGATCTGTGAACTGTGCTTCGGTGCCGGGCCATTAGGAGCCCGGGAAAGAACGAAAGACATTCGGAGCAGAGCCAGAGCGGATGATCGCGTCTGGCTTTTCAATAAGGCGCCGCGACGCAGGAAGGAAGACAAAGACGCACGAGGAAGGCAAAGCGACTGGCCCTGCGCTTGACGCTTATCAATGTTTCATGCATTTCTGAGGCAGCCAGCCAGCCAGCCAGCCAGTCAGCCTGCCTGCCTGCCTGCCTGCCTGCCTGCCTGCCTGCCTGCCTGGGGGGCAGAAGGAACATGGAGGAACGGAGAGGCATGACTGCAAAAAAAAAAAGAATGAACGGTACGGGCCCGCGTACAATTCTGTTTACTCGTTTCTACGCAGAAGAATGTTGACACGACAGCCGGCCGAGTATTTGATCGACTGCGACTATGATTGCGTCCCCCTGCGGTCGCTCAACACGTACATACAATGTATGTCGGTGACGAGGGGACTCTCTCTTACATGGAGTCACAGAGAGATGGCACCTTCAAAACATTTTATTTGTTGTTGGAGTGTGTCTAGTACTTGCGCCTGCCTGTCTCTACCCAGCTTCTAGCTATGACACTCTAAGCTGAGCACCTTTCATCTTTTTCTACTTCTTCTTCTTCTTCTATCCTTATTCCCTCTTCAAATTGATTGACAATGGGATAATTATTGAAAGAGCCTGCTAATTTATTAGCCAGAGAATTAACTGTAGGGTGATCTAGCTTATTTTATTTTTACTTATTTACCCAAAATCTCCATAAAGCAAAGTACAGGCATCGGGCAAGAGGAATGAGTCAAAGTCTTCCACTTCCGCCCCCTCGTTCGATTCGAGAAGCGAAAGAGGATAATTCGTAGCCGAATAATTGGAAGGATTCCCTTTGGTCCCTTTGGTCCCCTCGTTCCTTCGTTCCCTCGTCCCGTCTGTAACGAGCAGCCACCCGTCCAAAGTTCTCGCGTGTAAATGCAAAGTAAACGAGGCGATTCGGCACTTATCCGATTTAGCGAGTGACCGTTACCGTCGGTTCGCCAAGAAAACCGAAGAGATCGAAACGGGAGGGAGGAGGGGACGAAGGGGAGCATCTCAGGAGGACCTGCCCTCCTTCGAAGGGAAGAACTCTCATGTATTATCCCCGCGTCGTAAAAATTTAGCACCGATAATTGCTGGATACACGATACGCCGCCGAGCCCCGTCGCGGCGTCCTTAGATCGCAACTCATGCACTCCGCTTCATTCCTCTCCCCATCTCCCCATCTCTCTCTCTCTCTCTCGCTGGTCCCATCGCGTCTCGTGCCTTCTCTCTTCTCTCTTCTTTCCTTTCAGTTTTTCTTTATCTTGGCCGACGCCAAATTGCGTGGGAGTCTGCGCGTCCTCGGGACGAGTTCGCCAATTCGTCGATCCACAAGGAATTCGCAAAAAATCACGAAACTTCAAATTATTTCGTTGACTCAATAGTCGCGTCTCGGTACGAATTGTGCTGCGTGCAGGTTGCACTCTATAATCTCCTCCCTCCCCTACACTACACGTCACGGTCGACTGATTGCGTAACACCTTCAACGAACAATGCGCTCCGAAAGCTGCTGCTCCTCCTCAGGCTGGTACACGCGTCTCCTCCTCGGGGACTCTGACCCTAATCAGGTTCGAACTATTTGGGCTGGTTCGAATCTTTCTTTCTCATAGACCAGACCGAGGTCAGAGGTTCTCATTCTCGACAATGGTATTTTATCTGTAAAACAAGTATGTCTTTTACGAGAGATAATCCTGACTCAAGGAGAAGTCGCTAAGCCGAACTTCTCGAGAGAAAATGGAAAAACAAGAGTGGAATAACATTTTAAAGCGTTCCGGTCACTCGAAACTCGGAACGAGATGCTGCTGAAATAAGTAGACGTTGTGCGAGTTGCGACTCAGAGTTTCAAGTCCCTCGGGAATTTCCTCCTCCTCGTCAATGTGCTTGGCAATATTCATAAATCACACTGGCAAAAGGTGAATTTTCAAAAGTCTCCCAACCTGCACTCCACTACTCTCGGAGGACTCGGAGGAAACGGGAAGCTACGCTTGAACGAGAGTATTAAAGAGAAGAGACTAGCAGCAAGCGGGAGGAGGAGAAGGGGAAGGAGAAGGGGGAGACAGACAAAGGGAGCAGCGGCGGGGATCTCGCTGCTATTCTGCACTCGCGATTCTGCTCTCCCGAAGAGGCTGAGCTTCTGACCCCTCATTCTCGATGTCTAGACACTCACTCCGGTTTGACGCAATAAATGACTAATACGAACGAGCCCCGTCCCCGGATTATCTTACCGATCGAGAGGAACGCCACAGCTCGGAAATCCCTAATACAGAAAAAAGTCCAAGTGTAAGTAAAATAGTTAAGAGTTAAGCAGTCGTGCCTATAGACGGGCCGTGACGTCAGGGTCACAGCCGATAAGGGACTACTTTACATTGTAATCGGTAAGAAGGTGGCCCCTTAAAAAAGACATCGATCTAGGAGCCTAACCTCGTGACGACACAGTGACGTGGTGGGCACCCAGATGCACGACGCCACCTGGGAATAACGAATCAACTGGAAGGCCTTCTAGTCATTAACCCGCGACCTTAACCTCCCGTTACTTTTCCAATAGGTGCCGCCATCACTCTCATCACTCTCATCAGTCATCATGATCGTTCGTCCTTGCAAGCAGAATCGTCCGATAATTCCATGCGAAACGAACGCGGCACGTTTCTGGCACGTTCACTGGGAACGAGGACGCCTGCGCAGCTTCGCGTCCTGCACGTCCTGCAGCCGCATAGCCCAGCAGCACTGGTCTTCCCCGTTGCCTGCGATGTCGCAGCACCACGACAACGAGGAGCTTCCTTTGGGAAAGCTCGAGCGACGCGACAGTCCGCAATTCTCCCGAGACGCAATTAAAAGATTATCAATGGCGAGGTGATTTCTGTTTACAAGCGATTCCAGTTCTAGCGTCGTAATTGAAATATCGACGCAATTCCAAGCAGCCTTGGCCTACTTGCGCTCTTATGCCTACTTGAACCTCCTAGCACACACAGTTTCGCGGATCGACCGTTTTTCTCTTTTCGAGCGGAACTTGCAGCAACTCGGACCCAAAGCCAAATGCAGCCGCCCAGGCGCATGGAATTCTTAGCGGAGGGTAAAAAGACGTAACTTCGAATGATATTAAACGAGAAATAACAATGGAGCAGATGAATTGCTGATGAACACGAAAAAGAGGACTAACGACACAATTACGATGAAGCTTCAGCGAACAAAGGAAGACCGACACATCGGAATAAAACGTACCTTGTACGTGTCAGCAGGGAAAAGCTCAGCTTGCTCTCTGATTGGTTGCCCTTCGACGTATTTATCGAATAAGAATTAGGGACATCGGTACACACATTACTGATCCTGATACAGTCGGTAACTTGCCGAAGGAGCAGGATGAACCAGGAAATATGTAAATTGATCCTTTGAATCTTTTATACTATCGAGCAGCTGTATATACGTGAACAAGAGTTATGCCGAAGAGAGTATGCACAGGTGTTCTAACAAATAGAGCCAATGAGGAAGCGGTATTCCCAGAGCGACAGACACAGAGACCTGAATTCGTCGAAGCCCTGTAGAGACTAAGGGGGAACTGGTGGTGGGGGGGGGGGGGGGCGTGGCTGCTCAAAAATAGGCCACCTACGGATCACAATAACGAGGAAAGTGCACGACCAAGAAATTCGTCGTTCCCAAAATTCGATTCTTAATCGGTTTAATAAATTCCACTGTTCCTCGCGCACAGCTTTCAGGGATCCTCGTAGCAAAGATGCAGCTTGGAGAAGAGAAACGACAAGAACGCAAGATCCTACGAGGGAACAGTCGTGGTGTTTACGACACTACTCGGAGCCAGACAATCGCGAAATGCTCGACTCTCCCCCTTAAGAGCAAACCCACTCGAGAGGATCATCGATTCTTCCAGCTGATTCATTACGGAAGATGAATCCCGCAGGCAGACCTGATACGCGCATTGGTATCTACATGTACGTAGCTGAGGACCTGGATCCACGTATAACCAAGCGAAGAAGAAGAAGAAGAAGAAGACTCGAGGGCTTGCGCGGGATTCTCTCAGGGTATTATAAAAGTATTCGGTGTACCTTCTATAAGTTAGACGCTAGCTGGTTGCATAAATAAAGGGCAATGGCCCGTCCAAGGGGTGTAATCATGAGCCATAACCCGATATCACTGCCGTCTGATCTGGCAGAAGGTCTGCGTCTGGGCCTTTCGCGATCCTCGCGTCGACGCATCGACGCATCGATGCATCGAAATTCCCTCATTACTTAACCCGTTTGACCTACTCACATGTGACTCGTTAACTCGTTATCGTTGTCCCACGTAAAAAGTCTTTGATCAGCCGTGCTCGGCCTAGAGCACGATCTCACCGATGAGAACATTATCTCGGGCACGAGGGACGAAGAAGAAAGTTCCGTTAAAAAGGATAGAAATTCGTTCTGAAGACGCGCTAACTGGTATCTATATTTATCAATGGCAGAGGAGTTATCCCACTCCGGTGTTTACTGATAGTCGTATACATATGTATATACTGTATGCAATACATGGCCGTCCTATCGTCAGCGCGATGCTGTATTCAATCGAATGTTCTATCGTGCATTCAATAGAAAAGGTACGTTTCAGTGAATTCTAATAATTCGTCATGCAATAGTATTTTCAGGAATGTTGCGCAAGAAAAAATATCGTGAAAATTATTCTTCGAGAATTTAATCAAATTTTACTACGTTCCGTTCCTCTTACGTCGTATCGTAACAGTTTCGGTTTGCTGCGTTAACCCCTTCCCGTGCCATTTAGCTCGACGAAACTCGGGCCCAAGCGGTACACATCGACGCGCGCTAAACAGA
>JASANN010000488.1:19144-37579 GCA_031762395.1 Calameuta pygmaea
TCTGACTCGCGATATGCATGTTTGGGCCAAAATCTTCATCGCGAGTCAGACTCGCTAAAGTACGGGAAGGGGTTAACAACGCAGGATATATGTTTGTATAGGGGAAAAAAAAAAAAGTACTTTCTCTGCATAAAATTGTAATCCGCCCGTTTTACCTTAATTCGAAATACGAAGTTGATCGAAGCGTCTCTGACAGCTCATGGATTTTTTTGGCGTCGATAGGATCGTAAACATTGGTGAGTCCCGCTCGTAACCCTTTTGCGCGATTCGCTATCAGGAGGAGCTGAAGCAACGCGCGGAGGAGCATCTGCTGGTTCCTCGAGGAGTGACGTTTCGGGATCTATTGTACTTCGGTGTTCATTCTGTTCAAAAATCGCGAAGAGGAAGCGCTAATTGTCTTGTAACGGCGTAACGGTTATGGAAAACGTAACGACGCTGCTCGTAAGTGAGAGGCCAGTTTTCGAAACTCTGTAAAATATATAGAATTTTTCGAATCAATCAGATAAGAGAATCGCGTGAGATAAGTTCGTAAATCTGATGAAGTTTCTTCGACTGTCCGTGTCACATCTCGAAATAGCCGCTGGACACGGTGCGTCCTTAAAACTATTTGTTCTGCTTTGATTGAGTTCCCTCGAAAAGCAAATTACATAATCGGCCGCGTTTCTCCTCTTCCCGCGAACGACGACGAATCTTCGAGTTCCCCCCTCCTCTCCCCCCTCGCGCACCTGTCGCCTCCTCTCTTTCCCTGCGCACTCACACTCACACTTTTCTCCTCTCCTTGACCGCGCGTCGTCACTGACAATGAAGTCTGTCGTCCTTCGTTCCGAATAAACTCTGAAAAGGACGCGTGGAGAAGTTTAGGTGGAATCCATCGGGGGGGATGGGAGGGGGGAGGTGATTCGAGCGATAAACAAAAGTTTCTATTTTGACGGGGGGAATCACCGTTCGGCTTCCGCGTAGCCGGATGAAAATATCGGAGCGTCGACTTTGCGCGGAAATAAGTCGAGTAAAAATTGGCGGAAGGTTTAGCTGGGGTTTCGTAATGTGGGTCATGACGTCACTGTAAAACGTGTAAGCATTTTACGTAGGCTGTGCGTTATCGAGGTCGTGTCGACCTGAATGGGATCCATAACGACGCAGCGGCAGTGTGGCGGCGCCCGGCGTCGAGCGAGTGCGCAGTAGCCACTCGCGCTACGTTCCCTCTTAATTAGGCCTTTGCTGTTTCAGCGAAACACTCGCTGCACTCTCTCTCTCTCTCTCTCACACACACACACACGCACACTCTCTCTCTCTCTCTCTCTTTACACAGACACGTTCACGCGTTAGCTGGCCACGCAAGGGTTGCTGCATCTTTTATCTGTTACTAT
This sequence comes from Calameuta pygmaea, assembly GCA_031762395.1. Lineage (NCBI taxonomy): Eukaryota > Metazoa > Arthropoda > Insecta > Hymenoptera > Cephidae > Calameuta > Calameuta pygmaea. The sequence goes on from JASANN010000488.1 coordinate 20,512, forward strand.
CATAATTTATGGCTACCGTCAACCTCCTATTTAATCTTCTAGATATTCTTGCCTTTAGATTCGTCTAGCTGAATTAACTCGAGCTCTTTATGAATTCTTAAGAAATAATTATTATCGCCATTGCATAACAGTGTAATATATCAGAGGCATCCCTATTGCCATTTTCATAGCGACGCAATAATTCGTCTCGTAGCAGAAAAATCTCAATTCTAATTAGTCCCATTACGCGACGCCATACTTCACCTAAAATGGCCAGTTATGGCTCTGCTGCATGTTTCAATTTTAATTTCCACTTGATTCAGATTCTCATGATTCCCTAGACCCTCGTTTATTCGATCCCTATACGCCCTTCGATCCCTCCCGCAGATCCATTACGAATGGAACTAATTTTATTCGTTAGAAAATTTAACTTTTTGTTTACATGCTGATTGCGTCTGCATATACATATCTATGTATTCTCGTGTTGATTCTTTGGTAGACCGTCTGTTTGCGCCTACATAGAAAGGAGCCAGTTGGTTCGTTCGAATGCACCGATGCACACGCGCCGCATATAAGTATTCAAAGAACGAACAGTAAATATTTCATGTGACCGAGCACAAATGACGTGGCGAGATTGCTGCACGAATAAGATATTTTTCGGGTGAATAGAAAAACAAAAAAAAAAGACCGGAAGAAAAAATAATCGTGGAGGATGACGAGTAAGAATTACAGGGTGGAAACCATCGGACCCCCCCATCTGACTCGTTCAAATCAGGCTGTGACTATTCAATTGTTAAATGAATTTTGCAAGGTAAAGCGAAACTGTCTCTAGAGGACGAAACAGTTTTAATTTTCAGTTGCTGCCGTCCAACTGTTCCACCGTTCGATCGTCCAATTCCCCATATTGTTAGTCAAAGAGCCACAACTGGCCTGGTCCGTCTGTGCGTCTCTCTCGCACTCGTACATCTGCATGCACGACGTCTGTCTACATGTAATAAGCCCCATTCAAAGTTATCCGCTCGAATTCTCGAGGTCTTATCGCATCGCATGCAGCGCTGCTCACCTGGCGCCCCGATTAAACTTCCTGCCTCTCGAGACTCGGAAGCAATTAACGCAAAGACACCAGGAACAGAGGAGCGACTCTTATCGTTAGTCTCGTCCTACGTGTCTTTTTGTCTAGGTCCTCCACGACGGCTTCTGAACTCCATGAAATATGAATTTCGTGAGTGAAACAAGTTCATGGGGACTTTGATACAGGAAGCACTTGGAGTATGAAGGAAGAGAAGGGATAGGCCAAAAATTCTGCAATTTGCGAACACGAGCTAATCTTCGAGAATTGGCGACCCTTCGGGTCTTCCACTGATTGACACTGCTCCTCCAAGAAGACGTCTCCAAGACATCATAATGGTATCGTTGGGTTGCTAGAAGAAACCATCTATTGTGATAAACAGCGTAAGGACGCTTCGATAAATGTGTACGACGCCCATGAGAAATAATATTAATGCGCCAAATGATAAAAAAAATCTCAATTACAGAATCGCGATCGGGTTTCCGGGCAAATTCGTGGAGGACACCAAGACGCCAGGTAGGATCTTCCTTAAGGTCCAAAGATTGTCACGATGTAAAATTGAACGTCTTGTGTTTTGCCAGGAACGAAAACGTCGGAACGAAGGAATTATGGGCGGGTGATTCGTAATTCCTTGTGTTCCCCTTGTTTCGTGTCATATTGAGTGACTGAGAGTGAACGTCCACGAAGCTGAGCCAAGAGACCGCACGGAATTGAGCCGCATAGGAGGAGAAGGAGGGGGGAGGGGAGGGGGTCAAATACCAGTTGGCCCTAATGAGGAGAGGATTGTCGAGTCAAAAATAGACGGTCTTCCTTTGAAATCTCTATTAATAGTCTTGTGAATTGGGCCGGGCGTAGCTGTCTCTGTCCCGGAACGCCCACGTTCATTCAGTCTTCGCGCACTTCTCCGATCTCTTATTGTTTTTACGAGGCGGAGCAGCAGCCAGTTGAACGTCACTCACGTGCTCGCGGCGTCGAGTCAGTCAAAACCAGGACGACCTGATGGACGGTATGTAAAATGGTCCAAGGGATCTCCAAGAATTTCCTGCTCCACCGTCGCCGCCATTTTTCCTACGTCTGCGGACTTTCTTGTACTTTGTAGCTTTTGAACTCCTGGAGTAATTGGGTGGAGAATTCATGAGGATCATCCGGACGGGACTTACGCAATCCAAAGCTTAATTCGACTTTCTCGAAAGAAAGGAGCTAAAGACTCTTTCGATTGCGGAAACGTGATCCAATGTATTTTTGGGTAAGAATCGCCACTGCGCTCGGAATTTCGAGCGCGAGTCGCCGATCTTTACCACGTGTCTTTCTCTTTTTCCACCCTTCTCCCCCCCTTCGCCCTTTCACTCCTTCACTCTCACTTTTCTGTCTCTCGCCACGCATAGGGACTAATTTTGCCGTTATTTAGATCTCCCAGCTCCCTCTTCTCTATTACACCCGCATCAACTTTCTTTCTTTACTTTCCTCTCGATTTACTTTCTTTTGCTTGGAACTTTTTTATTTCCTGCGATACATCCAATAAATGACCTACGAGTCCGCCTACTAACGAAACAGTGCGTTCGTCTTTATGGAAAACAAAAAAAAACTATGACAGCTATCATATTTCCATTGACTAGAATTATTCGCATATCCATGGATTTCTTCGTTCCTTCGTTCCCCCGTTTGTGTTCCAGCTGTTCCTCGCTCGATCGTCTCTAGCATCGGCCTCTGAACACAGCTGTCTCCTCTACAGATTTCTGTCTCCTTCTTGAGGTCACCGGCCATTGCCGCAGCCGCAGCTGCATTCGCCTCGATTGTCCCTTTGTCAATGGACGCCTAACTCGTTTAAACCAACTTCTTTGGAAGGTCATAACTGGTGCGAACCTACTCTCGAGGACGTCCCGACGCCATGATCCTCCCCAAGCGACGTCGATTTCCCTTGCCCTACCTTCCTCCCGCTTTGAATCGGCGCCGACTGGGACCAATCGTCCGTAGACACGCAGGGCCATCCTGTGACCGTTGAAGGCGTCGCGGCGCAATTCCAATTGGTCGCAGTCGGCGGGATGGAAAGCGGTAAGGTAAGAGCCAAAGGAAATCGGCGTCGATTTGCGACTCCATGTACGAGTACCAATACACATCCACAAGATTTATAATGATTAAATGTACGTGCGTTGATTAAAGTACGTAGTAAATATAGATAAAATAATTATTTAGACTTTATGACTGAACGTCGCAAACGTCGCAAACGTCACCAACGTCAGCCGTTAGAACTGAAGAAATAATCGAGATGAGCGCATGCGCGTAACGTTGCACCAGGATCTCAACCTCGTGTTTCTAACACAGCATACAGGTGGAAGATGATGTCTCTGGCTCTACCTACTGTAAACTCTGCTGCGCTTGCAATGACAGTCTTGGCGAATAGTCTGCATATACATATGTGTACAGATTCTGGAGCGTCGGCAATAGCCTTCTTGTTTACAGGACACCAAAGACGCACTGAAACGTCATTGGCTTTTGCACTTGGCCAATAAGTGTCTCACGATCCACGTGAAGAATAAAATATCGTGCAGCGCGAGGATATGGATAAAGAATTTCTGAAGTGAGTGAGAATAAAAATATGCAAATGGGCGCGCGAATTCCAACATGTACGCAAATCGATAAGGCAGGATCAAGCATCGATCTAGCCGAAGGGACAACGTCAAATTGATTAACGATCAAAAAAGGCCTATTGGAGGCGCTGCGTCCACGTGCGCGTCCACGTGCGCTTCCCTCAAATATTAAATCCTTCGAGATTGTAAAAGCACAATCGCATCTCCAACAGTTGTTTACGCCGTTATCAGTCTCGCGCAATTGCGAACCAATTGAATCGATCCGTCGAGTGAAAGTCGATATTCCCCCCCCCCCTCCTCCCCCTCTTTTGGTAGGACTGGGTCGCCTCTACTGCGACTTAAAATTTAAGCACGAGCACGACAATCCTAGGAACTTATTGCGACACATATTTTACCTGGCGACGATTTCACGGATCGAGTCTTGTGCGACAGGAGTGGCCTTCCCCCCCCCCCCCTCCCCTCCTCCCCCCTCCTCCTCCACCATGCACTTTATCTAGTAATCTTGTCGACGTGTCCTCACGCACACGCACCATCTACTACACAGCTGCTACCCACTCGACCCCACGTGCCGTCGAATCTAAACGTCACAAAGTTCGATAAAATCTGGAAAACGTCGATGCGAAACAGTTGGACGAAATCTTTCTTTAATTCGTATTCGACGAATCGTTAAGACATCGAATAAAAACGAATCTTCCTTCCTCTTCACTTTCTTTCTTTCTTTCTGATTTTTAACTTAGGTAGGTTACGTAGCTGATTGCGTTAGTCGGATACGTTCATACATAGAAAAACACGGGACGAATGAAAAGCGGTCAAAGCCAATGGAGAAAGTGATCGACAAACGATCCACCTGGTAAAGAATTGGTCGAAAAAAGATTCAAGGACTCGGGGTAAAATATTCGATGAATCTTTTCGACTCCAGGTTTTGTTCCATTTAAAAAAAAAAAAAAAAAAACTTGTAAATATCAAAATGAGATGCGGTGCAGCGACAACTAGGCGGATTAAATCTAAACTACAGTAATAGAAAAGCCAATAGAGCGTATTGTAATAAATTGGTTCGAGGCGGCAGAATAAAAGGTCGCACGAGGCAGACAATAAAAAAAAAATAATAAAAGGTTGGTATTTAATGAAAATAGCTCAGTACACGGAGTGAGACGGTTATCGGTAGGAAATCGTCGTCCTGACGCTGATGGCGCCGCCTCCGTCCTTTTCCTGCTCTGCGTCGAACCGCTAACGAGAGAGACGCAAGTAAACAAAAACGGCAAAATACATCAGCACGTGCAGGTATACATATATATATATTTAATTTTTCTGCGTGACGATCAACACAGTGAGATTTCCGATCGCTACGTGAAAACTGATTAGTCACTGTCAATGCTTCTGCGTAAACAGGCAGGTACCGTATCAGCACAAGGAATAAAAAAAAAAAGATAAGTCAATGGGAAAAGAGAAGTGCATATAGATAGCAGATTAGTCGAAGAAAAAATTCAGGCGATACTTACGATGGTGGGTGGGATAGTTGTTGTTGTTGTTGTTGTTATTGTTTTTATTGTCGCTCGACAATAATCTGTAATCCATATCGGCTACTCTTGAGAACGAAGAATCTCGGCAGATGCAGATGAGAGAAATTGACCCTTGAGATTTGCCGTAAAATCGATCCGTGTCCCTCGGGCTGAGGTGACGTCACTAGGTCCTTGCGAAAACACAAGGTCCTTCTCGACCTCGCTCATTTAGGACATTGCAAAGACGTTCCTCTCGTCGGATAAACTTTGCGGATGACAATGGGAACTCGCGAACTCTTCTCTTCCAGTATTTCGATGCTTTTTATTATTGCGACCGACCCCCGAGCCACTCGGCTCGGTCAATTCAGCTGCGATCCACGTGAGAGACCAGCCTTTCAAGATTCATGGGAGTCGACTAAAATCATTTATGGATGCCGGACGACGATTTTTCAGTTTCGAGTAAGGATTTCTCGAGACGCATTAATCACTCGTAAGAAGCGTTGGGACTGCACGAGCCTTTTTCGAGGTCGACGCCTCGTTCGCCATGGAAACGGCAACCACCGCTATGACAACCACCAGGAGGAGCTGCGTACGTCTCTCCCGGGAATTCCAAGTCCTCGTCTCTCCTGCTGCGTAGGTGAACGTCCGGTCGGTAGATTTAGTGACTTCACTATACTGAAAGCATTAGCGAATTCCAATAGGGGGGGGAGGGCGAAAGAGCATTTTCTAGTGTTTATTTATTTTTTTTTCGAAGACACGCGATAGAGCCAAAAAAGTAGACCAATCACGGTGATAAGGCAAATCTTATATAAAGGAACATCGGCTATAGTATTATGGCTCGTTGAATATTCTTCGTTTTAACTAGTTACGTAATGCGAAAAGTCAAAGTGCTTCTCCGAAACCGGAGACCTGCTGACGAGCACTATGTACATACATGTATGCATAGTATAAATAAACTTACAATAATTTTGTATCTTCGTGAAAGGTTTACTTAAAAAAAAAAAAATAATAATAAATGACAATGATGCAACTGGATCAACATATCCAGCTGCTCGGATTATGCATTTTCACACATTCCTTGACGCACCGTGAGCTTCCGATAATTTATTGGAATTCGAAGAAAATGCTTGGATTCTCGCGTCGGCTATCGACGTTAGACTGTTATTGGCGACTTGCGAACGACTCGGAAGTACTGAGCGAATGGATAGAGTAGATTACCGTGCCGGTGGGCATTTAGAATTTGGTGATAAGGCGCCAGGCGAAAATGACTTTGCTCGTTTCGCACTTAAATCGGGATTTCATTAGGTTGCAACTGTAAGCAACGCGGCTGGTTTGCAATCAGCTTTGCGTCAGCTGTGCAAACATTCTGGCGCAACCGCAACTAGCGTCATCAGTGAACGACGCGTGAACGACGGGACGCGCCCGGCTCAAGCGGGACGGTGGCCGAAGTCGCGAAAATCTAAAGGGATCTTTAACGATTTATTGAACGATTTTAAAGCGAGAGACCCTAGAAAAGAGTAGGAATTAAGCGAGAGAAAGGATCAAAGACAGAAGCTGAAGGATCCATGATGTCCAGGAGCATCGGAAAAATGTTCTTGTGGAACCGGAAAGGGGGGGGGGGGAGGGGGCACTTGGCACCGGCGAACGACGACTTCCTGGACATCGACTTATCAATTTTTGAAGAAATCATCGACGCGAGCAACAGATTCTGCGGACAAATTTCTTTTCATTCGAATTATCGATTTATTGATTATTATCATTATTTGACGAGCCCCAAACCTCAGTAGACAAGGAACGAGTAAAATCGTTAAATTCCACCAGATTATGCAATAATCGAGGTTAAACCTTAGGGGATTTCCATTGACAATCTACATTTATCAGATAACGATTACATAAAGGTCAGGAAGTCATCCGCGATAAGGATCTGCGAAGAAACGAGTGAACATGGCAGTTCGGGAATTAAAGTTCTGACAATAAGTGCTAACCGTTCGATTTCCAATATCGATCGATCGATCGATCGATCCACTCTGACAGTCGCGACACTTAATGACGATACAAAAGATCAGAATCAATGATCCGCTAAGGTCGCTCGCTGATACCAGGATCGACCGGAAGCGATTAGCCGGGAAGATACTCGACGCGATTTTATCTACACGTTGGCTGCAGAATTGGGGAGGGTAGGGGGGGGGGATGTCACCTATCAAGGGATGCAAGAAAAAATATTTTGAAAATCTAAAAAGAATTCGAAGAGTCATAGAGGGAAAATGGAGCCGTCGGGTTGGCAGGTAAAGGCGCAAGAGGCTACAGCGAAGAAGCGCAATCTGAAGCATCAAAAGGAGATTCAGTGGTTGATCCAGATCGAAAGTAGAAATTCGAAAGAAAATGGACACGCGCGTCCTTATACATATGTGGGCAACATCTCGTGTGCACGGATGGAGGAAAATGGGTGAAATCGGAGAACCACAGACTCTGCCAACGGCAATGAAATTCTTACTAAAGATTTTGAAAAGTCATCAGAGCCAAAGTAGCGCCAAGTCGAGGCGCCTATCTGCACCAAAACGTGACGTCACTCGAGCCTTCGACGAAAGACCGATAAAAAACATTTTTATTCAGTATGTTTACATGTTCACGTATCCTTCGCTACGTCTATATCTATATACTCATTGCATCCACTTAGGTAGACGACACATGGCAACGTCGCCGTCTCGACGTCTGACTTCCAGGCCGCTATGGAATTTTTTGCCGAAACACGCTTGGTTAACGTTTCTCCTTCTACTTCTACAAAATCGATGGATTCCAAGAATTCGGGGGGGAAAAAAAAAAGTAGGAAAATCTGTGACACTCTTATCTCGCGTCTTTAGCGCGAGATAAACACGATGTGCGTGCGACGTAAATTTATCTTGAAATGAAAAGAGTGACTCAATCTGAATGATTACGTGTCCACGTAGAAATAAAATGTGAATGACGCGTTTGAGAATGTGAGTAACTTCGATGATAACAGACGAGATTATGTAAACACGAATTCACTTTGAAATACGTGCTGGATAAGCAGATGCAGGGAGAAGGAAGTGCAGGAGAAGTATGGATTAACGAAAAAGGGAAGTGAAAACGAAAGGAAGTCGTCAGACTCGCGTATGAAAATCATTAGGGAGAAACATGCATTGAGATTTTGAACACCGTATGAATAATCTGACAGACTTTGCTCGTGATTTTTGATAATGTTCGTTCGTTCATTTATTTATCAGTTAAATGGTAATAAAAAAAAAGTTGGTAACGAAAATTGTTTAAAGCATGTCGTAAGGTTGGTACGTGAAAGCGATTTGACGTTGTTCGTGACGTCAGAAGCTCGTAGGAATTTTTCGCCTATCACGAAAAAAAAAAAAACGTACCTCGTAAGCTTTTAGTACGATACACTCAGATATCTCGGATGTTTTTTTTTTTTTTTTTCCATGGAAATGACGTGAAAACTGTAGGCAATGACATCAGTCTCGAAGGTTTCGTCCACGAATCCACGAGATGGCACTACTGGCTTATCAAGTTTTAACGGGTTACTTCGTCACGTGACTTTGAGCAAGACGATTTTCAATATCTCTTATATCGTACGAAAGAATATTTCAGAGTTCTTACGAAATTCGGGTTGGGAAAACAAGAAATGTTTGAATAGTTTCTGATCCCCGTTAGTCCGATTGTTTCGGCTGGCAAGTTCCGGAACGCGAAAGTCACGAGTGGCGCCCCGGTGGCACGTTGCGGGTTTCGCGCTGCCAACAAATCTCATCGAGCATCGTCGACGATGCCTTTCAGGTGAACCAGGCCTAAGGCACCTAAGGAGCCTTCATGTAAACAACAAAGGCCAGTGCATTTACAGCGCACTCTCTATTTATACTTTTTTTTGGTCCACTTTGTAACGACGATCAGCCCTGTATCTTCCGATCTCATGCCGGTCGGGCTGCACGAACGATTCCTCTCGGTTCCTCTCATTCCGTTCTGACTGTCAGTTCCTTCTTCCTTCTCGCGTCTTCTCTCCACCCAATCCAAACTCTGTTGCCGACCGACCGTGTGCCTCCCATGAGGCTCGCATCACGTAGCAAAGGGCGCCGCCGCCAAAGAGGCCAACCAGCCAGCCAACCGCCAACCAGCCGATCAGCCAGTCAGGTAGGCAGGAGGTCCTTGTTACGTTCGAAGAATAAGGCACCGTTCACACCGAGCGCGATTCATACCGGCTGCTGCTTCATTCCTGGCCGAATGACCCTTTGCACTTCACTGTCTCACAAAATCCCTTTTCAAAAAAATAGGCAACTGTGCAGTGCAAAGGGTTAACGAGTGAGAATAATGTAAAATCATCTTGGGACAATAAACTTCTCCAAGAGACGCCACGTGCCACAGCAGCCTCTTCTTGCTCCCCCTACCTGCAAGTTGCTCAGATTTACGTTAAGGCTTTGTCACACGAGGACTTTATTATTATTTGCGAGTAGAGAATTTCATCTGTGCTCAGGAAATGAGCGACTTCGTGGACACGTGTTTCAAGAAGCTATTACGTCCAAGTGAAAAAAAAAAAGATTCTAAACGTGGACGTCGGTGGCAGAGGGGGACCTTTTCCATGCGACACGTACGTGCACTATTTCCCAATCAATGGCAAATTAACAAACGGCTGTCGCACTCACGGAGGAACGCTAGATTGTTGCTGTTGTGTAATAACTCAATCAAGTTACAACGACGCAGTTTGTGCGTGACAAATAGTAGTACCGTCGAGAATTATGAATCATCAAGGCCTCGCGCATTATTTTACAGTAACGTTCGGGCCCGTAGGCTATACCGTACTTGGACCCTAAGGTAGCTTCAGAAAAAAGAGGAATGGAAGCAATGAGAGGCGAAAGTAAGAAAATCGAGAGAGACCAGCAGATACGAGAATCGTAATGGCCATTTTACATATTTATCCGGAGTTTAAACTCTTAGTGGAACGACCTCTTCGAAACTACAGATCAATTAGGAAAATTTCATAATTTCTGCGCATTTTAAGAATTACGAAATTTTCTTCTTTAGCCTTGATTCCCGTTTGATCGTAAGAAAATTTCTGTAACAAAAGTAAGAGAGGTGGAAGAAACCGGCGACGCCTAACGTTAAGGCAAACGTTGTGGCGACGTAGAAAAAATTGTCCGGGGGTGTCGTTATGGCAACGACGTCGACAAAGACGATGCTCGGGAGAGGCCAGAGGTCTTACATTTATTCGACGAAAGATAAGAATAAGGTACGTAGTTTCGGGTACGTTCGCGGAAACGCACGGAATCCTTACGTGGTAGGAAGAACGAGGCGACTCGTAACGATATTTACTGGGAGTAACGACAGTCTGGAAAGAAGGAAGTAAAAGGAAGGAAAAGACGCGCGAATAACAGGGTGACTTCGGATAACGACGCATTTCCAAAAGTGGCAAGTTCCTTAATATTTTTTTTTGTTTGCCGTTAATAAAACGACCTTGCCACCTTTTCGGATGATTACACCAATAAGCCAGCGTTAAATATTATAGAAGCGCCGGGAAAGGCCAGAATACTAAATTATTCTCTTAATCCATAATACGGACCAAAGTCAAACGATTCAACTACGTCAAGGAATCGCAAGGTTGGCCGTTGGCTCCGCGACGTAATCGACGCTGCTTCTTGTGTGGTTCGTCGGAAATTCACTGTACACGAGCAGCAACTCCTTTTACCTTCTTACGTTAGAGTCCCGATCGATAACCCTTTGATGACCGGAGCATGCCATTTCAAAAGTAATGAATCCAGTCGTAACGCTGCCGCTTGTGGTTAAAACGCGTAAACATCGATATCCTTATATTGGTACTAATCGATAACGCGGCCCATAACGCTATTGAGATTCGACACTTTGATAAACAACTTACAATTATACTCCTTACTCCGCGCGAGTTCCTTCGCGTCCTCGATGATGAACTGACACAGGAGGATCACGACGCCCTCTCACTTTCCGTTCTTTATTCTTCTTTAACTCCTAACGGTCACACTTCGGTAGAGTTTCCATAAGGATTACACGTCACGTCGGGGTCATTGCGACCCTAGCTGACCGTCAAGGGTTAACCGATCGAGAGGAAATTTTCCGTCGAAAACACGTGGGGATATACATACACACTCCGACTAGAGAGTTGCACAACAACGTGAACTCCTTTATCCGGGTTAAGTCGATATGCCTATACCTAAGCACTTGTCAACATTGACAGAAAGTTCTGACGAAACATCTGACGACGCCAGCCACTCTTGAAAACGAGGAAGCTCGAGCAATCTGGAGGCGTCACTGATATCCGTTAATCTCTCTTTCTTTCTCTCGCTCTCTTGGCGTCAAAAGGTTCCGTGAATTTGTCAAGGATATCACGTGACGTGCCCTACGAGGTAATGAAGAGGGGAAGGACAATCTTTTATAAATACTATAACCCAAAATTCAAAATAATGTGGGAGGTAGGTTTCAATTGTATGATAATCAGCCACGCTGTAGAAGAATATTATGCTTACGTGACAGAAGCACCAATGAACATACCACCATGTATATACCGATCTAGTACTTTCTATAGTTGAGAAGCAGCGAACAAGGAGGGATGGCACAAAAGTCTAAAACGATCCAGCAGCTCGAGTGCCATTAACAGTTCAAAGGACCGGTAATAAGTTTTTGGTTTTAGGTTCCAAGGAGGAACAACCTCCAAGCGCCAGAAGGGACGCACTCGAGGTGCGTGGAGGAGCACCGCATTATCCTTGACAAGAAGAGACAGGACGGAAGAGCCTCTCAGGATGGCACAGACACGGGGTTAAAGAGAGAAAGAGAGAAAGAAAAAGTAGCTTCGAGAAGCAACGGGTAATCCACCGGACACACTGATTTCCGAAATAAAAAGGTCGAAGGGCAATCTCTGCTCGGCGATGCAGCAGGCAAAACACGCGCGATTTCTGCTCCAGCGAGCAGCCAGACACTGAAAATGGGCGAATGTTTTGATCACGATGCGCGCACGTAAAACGTGTTCCTCGCGTGGCGTCTCGCGTAGTACTACCCACAGTACTACCAAGAGGAACGACGCTTCCCGCCGCGTACGGGCTCACTCACACCGACACTCACCTACACATCAGCAATTTCAACAGCGGCACGGAATCGCTGCTAACGGTGTGAGTCTCCACCACGATAGGCCTCTTCTCCTTCTCCGCGACGGTGAGAAAGCGAAGCGTCGGCCAGGAGGTCGGAGGGCCGAAGGGGCCCCTCGCTACCCAGCACCATCATTCTCTTTTCCCCTTCTTCTTCGTCTCTCCGATTCCCCACTGTCTGCGCACCTGCTGCCCCCCTCTCTCTCTTTCTCTCTCTCTCTCTCTCTCGAGCTTTCTCGAGCTTTCTCTCTTTATCTCTCTCATTGACAATCTGACGCGCGGCCGCGTGCCTTCGAAACCCAAGTCTCACGAGCCTTTACTCTTTTTTCGGAAGATCCTTGACCGTCCTCTTCGATGCAAAAATAATTCGAGTGGAGTGCCCTCATTAATTCACGCATCAGACCAGGACTGGAGGGACTGGACCGCCTTGATCTGGCGATACGTATCGCGCGCGAAGGAGAGCAGGAAAAGCGCCTGCCTCGATAATCCCAAACTTTTCAATTAACTTTTAATCTTTCTCTCACGTGTTCGCAGACCACATCATTATTCTCTATATATCGCCGGATAGCGTCAGCGGGAAATTAAGATGGCGCTTAAAGGTGGAGGGGCCAAGGGAGACCCCAGAGGCAAGATCCGTATTCTTTTACGAGCGACTTAGGCGTTATTTATTACGTCATCTTGCTACGACTTCCTAGCCGTACCAACGTGCAACGTGTAGCAGATATGCAGAATGCGAGGCTTCGAAATTATGAACAAAGAGTAATTCGCGAAGCATGAGACACGATGCCAAGGACGATTGACGGAAAAGGATCCGTCAATTGTTTAGTCTAAGCGGCCTAAGCCTTGCAATCCCCCCCCCCCCCCCCACTGTAACCGTTAAACAAACAAAAGTGCGCTGCGTTATGTTTATACCTATGGATATTTATCGACCGAGAACAAAACTGGCTCGGAAGGTTCACCTTGTGGGTGGTACGCGCGATAAATTTAATCCTCCTTGGGCCGTCTATCGAAATGCGCAATCTATATCGACACTCCGATTCGCACCACCCACCAAGAACAACAGATGCTTATACTTCTAGTAACCTGCCTTATTTTCATTTGATCCACGTATCTAATTTATTACTAGACCAGACACGTACCTAAGATTAAGCTCTACGTGTAAGCGAAGCCAGTCGAAGCTTCATCATTTCTTGGCTCGGGTGTGGTGACGCGCGTGCTAGTATCGCTCCATGCGTAGTTTACGTGGAGATATATATATATATATATATGGAGAGAGAGAGAGAAAGAGAGAGAGAGAGAGAGAGAGAGAAATTTAAAAGTCCGCGATATCCGAATGGCACTACACGCGACATGGAAAGCGCACGAGAATGAGCGTAGCCTAGGTCACGCATCCGTGTGCGTCGTTGCGTCGTTGCGTCGCTGCGTCGCTGCGTACGACAACGACGCACCGTTCGCCGAGCCTGCAGATTCGAGCACGAAATTTCCAAAGCGCAGGCGTCTGGCTTCGCTCAAACGTTAAGAGAGACCCAGCCAGACGAGGCGAAGAGCGGCAAGGAGACGCGATGTACTCACCAATAGGGTCTTTCGTTTCTGCTTCGTTGAGGTTGGTGACGTAACGTGACGTCACTTTGAACGCGAGGCCCGGGAGCCGGGATCGATCCTCGACGGCGACGACCACGACGACTACCACGAGCAACGCGCCACACCACTACTGTCTCTGCTAGCATCGGGATCGCTCTGACTACATGGACGGCGACGGCGACGCCGACGACGACGCTCGCCTGCCTTTTGCGTCTCAACGGATATTCTTGGGGTATCCACAATTTCGATTGACGCGGCCCGCCGCTCTTCTTTTTGCTAAACTTCATTTTTTATCGTTGTCTCCTTTTCTTTACTCTCTTAAGTTTACGACCATGCAAATTCTTCGTGCGAGTCGTTTATGACGTAACAGCTGAAGTACGTGAGGGGGATATAATTTGAGGGCGTTTGATAAATGGGGAAAAAATTATTTAATCAACGCGAATAAATTGGTAGACCAACAGCCTGCTCTGATTTCGCAGCCAGCCAGTGCACAGCTAGTTGTGCCTCGATGCCTCCTGTAGTCGACGCGTCGCGTCGCCCTGTAATATTTCGTCTCGGCCGAGGATCGCGGTGGAGGCGACGCCACCCGCGAGTTGCGAGTCGTAGAAGCGAATCCCTCACGGATTATTGCAAGCAATGCGAAATTCCTATTCGAGGGCGGAAGCCCGAGCGCGAATTTCCGGTTGGCTGGGCATTTATTTAAATCGTTAATCCACCGGAATTGAGCCGACCATCCGCACTTTCCCCGCTTCCCCGTTCACCTGCGGCAGCAGCACGTTCAAAAGACTTGGAGACTTGCTCTCGAAATGGACTCGTGACTAGTGACACGCCTGTAGTCATTATTCATTACCATTAGTTATATCTAACTTACATTCGAAATTCCCATTTGAACAGGTCGCTCAATATTTGAATGGTCTCATGCCTATACGTTGCGCTTAATTTCTCTTGAAACTGTTCGACGTTCAACGGCCGAGACAAAATAATTCCTAAGAAAGTCGAGAATCCAGCGACTTTAGCCTTTTATATTTAACCATCTTACATCTTCGAAAAGTAGCCTCTATTGTCATCTTAAGAAGCTCAAGGGTCCTGAAGTGTCGCTGCTAGCACCAGTAGCAGCGTTTTGCTACAGGAACTTCCTAATTTCCGGAATGGGTCCATCCATCAATCAATTCTGATTATATCCGCAAGACTCGTTAGGAGCAAATACTTTTTTAATACGTTGATAAGTAATTTAAATCGATTGCATCAAAGGGATAAAGGAACTTTGGCATGAAGTTTGAAAATGACGAATAGAAAGGCGTGGGAAGCCAGAAGCAAAGAAAAGGGAGGAAGTAAAAGAAGATCCAGTGGAAAAGACGCAGAGTACGAGGAAGCCTGATGTGGTTGGGAGTTGGGAGGATTGAGGGAGCCTAGAGGAACACGGGATGCGCAGAGTCGCGGCGATGAGAGAATCTCCGGAGCATCGGGAGCATCGTGAGCATCCGGAAGAGAGGAGGCCGGGTTGGTGCAGGATGGTGCAGGATGGTGCAGGATTGTGACGAGGGAAGGTGCGGGACGGAGAATGGAAAATCGGTTCAATAAATGCAGCAGTAGTCGACGCTCTACTGGTATACCGGGTGTCCCATAGTAAGTGCGAGAGAGATCGAGAGACAACAAACCCACGCCTGCGCCACGTGGAGTTCCCGTAGTAGCGACTCAAACGGATTGAAACCTCCAACGGGAGGACCTAACCTGCACGAGAAAGAAGGACAGGAAGCAAACATCCTACGGAGAGAGAGAGACGGATGACGAATGCCCATGGAGGAAGATACGAGATGAGTGAGGATATTCGATTGGTCGAGAACTGTGAACCAGCCGAGGGGTCGACCAATCACAGCCAGAGAGAGAGAAAGAGAGAGAGAGAGAGAGAACGCGCGCCGTAGAGGAGAGTGCGGAGTACCGCGAGTGGCGGCTCACTCTCGCCGGTCGATAACTCCTGTGCGAGCAGGACGGAGTGATAACAATGCAACGTGCTCACGTCGCCGACGTCGACCACGACGCTACTACAACGTTGACGGCTCGAGGCTCCCGGTGCGTCGCAGGTCTCCGCCCGATTTTTGAGTTTTCGCAAGTCTACTGCGACTGCACTACTGCGACCCCTTGTATCTTCGGCTTTCCGACAAGAAGATGTGACCCTCTTGCAGTTTTGCTTTTCTTTTCGGAATTTCGCGATATCGCTCGAAAGGTTCTGTGGACCTTTAAGTTATATGCACGCGTTGCCTCTTCGTGACACGTGGTAGCTCCCACGCGATTCTGTTTCACCTTTTATCTTTTCCCTCTGATAAGTCGCTGTTGCTTTTCTATGTATATTGCTATATATTCTGATATATGTCAAACTTAACAATTTAGTTACACTCTGGTTATCAAGGGGTCTATCAGTATCGGAATTTCCATATACGTAGAGTTAATGAAATAAATAAAAAATATGCGATCATTTTATGCATATTCCTCGTGGTGACAAAGGAACTCATGATGCTAATGGTCGAGCAATTTGGTGAGGATTCACATGAGCGTCGGCGTCAGCGTCGATGTCGGTGGCAACGTCAATGTGGGTCAACGAGACGCTCGATAGTCGACATTTTTATCGAGAAATTCGTATTGCCCTTTCGGGCGTGTGCGTCACGCCTGGAGGCATTTCCTCTTTTGCCCTGAGTCTGCAGTCCTGGTGCAAATGCAACCGCCCCAGAGATAACAATAGCTGGGGCGCCGGGAAGTTGGAGAGAGAAAGAACGATAAGACGAGGAGGCATCGACCGGCCGGGAACGTCAGTCCACGCAGCGCAGCGGGTATATCAACTTTAGCCAAATTATTTGTTGGCCTCAATCTACATCGGTAAATCATCTGCCACACCTGACCTGCCTGACCTCCCTGACCTTCGTGACCTTCGTGACCTCCCTGCGACATCTTGACTGCGCGGATTTCGTGAACTTTCGAATACGTGAGTCTGCACGCGTCACACGATATACATTACCCCCGTGTCTCGTGTCCTCGGGCGCAACGTCAGCGTCGTCGAAAAGCAGCCCCGCCGCAGCACGCCTCGTGCTCGCAGGCTGGTGACCCCACTGTTTGCTGTTGCTGTTGCTGTTGCTGCTGTTGCTGCTGTTGCTGTTGTTGCTGTTGTTGCTGTTGTTGCTGCTGCTGTTGCCGTGTTGCTGCTGCTATTGCTCTTGTTGCTGCTGCTGTTGC
>JASANN010000488.1:37679-96256 GCA_031762395.1 Calameuta pygmaea
TGTTGCTGTTGTTGCTGTTGTTGCTGCTGCTGTTGCCGTGTTGCTGCTGCTATTGCTCTTGTTGCTGCTGCTGTTGCTGTTGCTGTTGCTGTTGTTGCTGCTGCTGCTGTTGTTGTTGCTGCTGTTGCCGTTGCAGTTGCTGCTGTTGCTGTTGTTGCTGCTGTTGCTGTCCCTGCCACGGGCAGTAGCGCCTCCTATCCTGGCGTCCCTGGCTGCGTCTCGTTTTCAAAAATGCCGATTACGTCACAAGTGAGACGGTAGCACAGAAGGGGGGTAAGTTAAAGGGTCTCTGGAATGGAGTTACAAAAGTGAGCGAGAGCAGGAGAGATGGATGGGAGATGGCTCGGCTGGAAGAAGATCAAATGAAAGCAAGCTATCAAGAGGAACAGGAGGAGTCTGTGTGCGCTGCACGTACGTAAATGTAGAGTTACATTACTCTCTGGAGATAGGGAGATAGTTCGACTTCCAGAACCACTTCTACTTCCCCTAGCAGCTCTTCTGCTTTCTCCTTCTCCTCTCCTCACCTCTCCTACTGTCCTTCCCGCTCATCCTCCTTTTCGGTCTGCTGGCAACGTTCCTTCGCATTCACACAAAAGATGCGTCCTACACCGCCCTTAGGCAACATTCACACCGAACGCTGCTGCCTCGATCTATAGTTCGGACGGAAATTCCGTAATTCACGATCGACGTGCAGATGTCGGTATATTCCTGAACCGTTCGTTACGGCCATTAAATATTGCCAAAGATATAACAACGTGGGACCTTTTTTCATTGTGAATGAAGTGGGAGAGACAGAGAGAGAGAGAGAGAGAGAGATAAGAGAGAGAGAGCAGGAAAACCTGAAATCCTCTGCGAAGTTCCGCACACGTGGCGCCAATTATTCAATGTTTTCACTCTTTTTCTTTTTATACATATTCAAGCGAAACCGACGCCGACGCCGACGCTCACGCCCCCACCCGCGCTGACGTCTCTTCATAGTCCATATACATGCAACGTTGAGTAAGGTCGGGGTAGGCATTTCAAGATCCTGACGAGCGTTGCCAGCCGAGGGGTTGCCCATCCTTTAAATAATTTCCCGGGTAGAAGAGTCGCGCCGGCTTCTGGCGGCGTCCTTCTCCGTCGCGTCTATATGCGTCGCGACGCGCATGCACACGCGTAGAAGCCAGTCAGTGTGCATGTACGCGCACGCACAAACGTCCGCAGCAGTTGGGAGGATTCTAGAGCCATCGGCGACTGTAGAGCCGAGTGAAAGGAAAAGATAGGTGGATTGTGGGAGAGGGAGGAGGAAGAAGGAGCAGGGGGAGAAATAAAGCGAGGATCTTGGGAGTGAGAGAGACGCCAATATTAAAGCCTTCGAAAAGCCGCATATCGCTCTTCTCTCCTGGCATTCTCTGCGTTTCTTCTACGTACGTTTTCCTTTCTCCTTTTCTTAGCCCCCCCCCCTCTCTCTCTCTCTCTTTTTCTGTCATGCAGCCAGCTCTTTTTTCGCTATCTACTTCTTTTGGAGAATGTCGGTGGTTGACGTAGCACAAGTCGAAGGTGGCCAGGATACAGGACGGCGTCGTGCGCGCCGATGGAATCGCACTGGGACAAGACTCGCTCGGGCGCGCTTTGTCTTTTCTATCAGGCTGAAAATATGTAAAACGTGAAAAATGCTGCTTAGACGACTCGGCGCCTTCTTCGAGGCAGACAGAAGTTTGTCCGGCCACTTGGCATTTTACCCAAAACCGAAAACCTATCAGCTACATTGCGTACTCAGATTTTATGGTTTATGCCATCCGCGTCCCACGCGCTAATCTCTCTCTCTCTCTTTCTCTCTCTCTCTCTCTAGAAAGGAGAATAAAAGAAGATAAAATATCTACGACGCCCCACTCGATTTTCGAGGCAGTTTCACATTACAAGTTGGCAGCGATCGATCGGCGTTCATTGGCAATTAGTCGAGCAATCCGCACGACCATTGGATGCACGATACGCGCAATTAAATAGCACAGTGGTTAATTAATTAATTATTTAATGAATCAATTCGCGATTCCGTGCGTCATTCCGCGTCTGGTTCGTTGCCTCTATTAACGTTTCCGGCCAACCAGCGTGATTAAATTATTCACGCGCGTCGACTTACAAATAAATATTTCAAAAGCATACGACATTTTCAAGAATTTCCAAATATTCCCAATGTTGCGAAACATTGCAGTTGGAAAATCTGCCATAAAAAGGATTCGGCTAGCGTGGACTCATTCGTTCGGCGAAACAGTCCTTTCGCAAAAAAAAAGTTTTTGATTTTCTAGTTATCAATAAAAAAAAAATTGGATAGTGCCTAGATATGGGATGTCACAGGGCGACCTTAGAGAGGACGACGTCGGTCAGTACGATTAACCCTTTGCCACGGAGGTTCGACTTTAGGAAGACACGAGTACTGGTCAAGGCGACGTCCATGAGACTTCGATCCGTCGACTGGATCGTCAACGATCGTCGCGGCGTCCGCAGCGAATCGAATCGCCCAAAAGTCGAGTATTACGTCGCTCCCCTCTTATTTTAAGCGAATTTAATAATTACATTTCGAATATTAATAATCAAACAGACGTTTCAGCTCGTTGAAGATTTACGTTAGAAAATTGTACAGGAGGACTGAATATAAAATTGGGAAGGTCCGTGAGATCGCAAACGTGTAGGCTAAGAGTTAAGGAATTCAAAGCTCCAGGTCGACAGAGGATTTTTTGATTCGAGACGTTTTTTTTTTAGGATACTCGCTTAAGCTCCGAGCCTGGAGGAATTTATAAAGAAAATGAGGGCGTCGAATAAATATTGGAATATAGAATTCATGGTCGATTCACTTTATCGGCTCAGATTAAAAAAAATTCTTTGAAGTCCGCGAGGAGCGAAGATAAAGGCACCGAGGATTTTCAATAAGTAAGGAGAAATCGATCGATCGGTATTGATCGGCACTCCAGGAATTTGCTTGTTCGAGTTAAGAAATCACTTGGATAAACAATCGCTCATTATTTTCCTAACTCACGCAAATTCCAAGGATCGCGCGAGAACGAAACGAAGAAAAAGAAAATAGAGACGAGCAGAGCTCCGCGTCGTCCGTGCGGAAGGAAGAAAAGGGTCCAGCAGAATATCCTGCCAATTAGCCATTTCTTCAAGTGCATCGTCTTCGATGTCCTACAAAGGCAGAATCTCAAGACATTATTTAATAAAATACATGTCTATGTATAAGTATAATATATTCGTCGATCGATGCTGCTTCTCGTGCAGCTTCCTCTCTCTCTCTCTCTCTCTCTCTCTCTCTCTTTCTCTCTTTCTCTCTCTAGGGATAATTCTCGTTATTTGCAAAGCCTCGATAAACTGCCGGGACGCGTAGGACGCGGAGGACGCGAGCGGGAGCGGCCCTGCCGCACGCGGTTCTGCAATGACTGAACAGCGTCAGCTCTCGGGGTCAATGAACCCCCCAATAAGAAGAAAGGAACGAAGGACGAACACGAGCAGATTTATATCGAGCTGCTAAACGAAGCCGATCTCAATTACGTGCTCGATTTAGATGAATAAAAAGCACCCAGCAATATATGTTTTCGCGATTTTCTTTTCACTTTAACAAATTGACCTACCATCTCTTCTTTGCTGCTCTGGCCATTTATTAATGGTCAAATGATCAAACTCTCTTTTCTCCCTTTTTATTGAATTATCTAAATATCTAGAATCTAAATGAGGTTATCAGGTGCAGGACTAACGTCCCGCCAAAGTATGTATAACATAGAGACACTACTCGAGAGAGACTTTGCTCCTTGTTCGACAGGCATGAAATTTCATGTCGTCTGGTAGCTAGTAGCTAGTAGCTAGTAGCTAGTAGCTAGTAGCCAGTAGCTAGTAGCTAGTAGCTAGTCGTTGGTACCCAGTGGATACGGCAGGATCTAAAGTGCCGTTTGTTTCGAAGACTGAACTTGCTCTGTCTTGTCTCAAACTCCTCGCTGAAAGACTCCAGAAATCTAATGTTCTTTTGGATCGAATTGGCAAATTCGTGATCCAGAAGTTACCTGAGCATATTTCTGAAAAATCGAAAAATATGAGGGCGTCAGGGCTACAACAACATTGAAGACGACCAGTGGACGTTACTAATTATAAAAGGACCGGTACAAGCCAACCTCAAGGGGTCCAGCGCTTAAACAGGGAGACGCGAGTTCACAAATATCCCAGACACAGATTCTACCTGCCTAGTCTGATTCACAGGCGTTTTTCCCCTTTAATTCGTCCTTTACGTTTTAGCACGACGATGCCTGTACCTCCCGGTGCACGTCAAGTCTCACTTATTGGCTATTAGTGCTTTTACATAAGAGAACGGCGCCGACGCGCAGCGGTCCCTGGCGCCGGGACGCTCCGCGTCGTGTTGCTCTCGCAGTCTTTAAGACATTCCAGCTCAGCGTAATAAACTCCCGAATATTTCGCAGATTCCTAAACCAACATCATATTCAGCGTCGTTTCTGAAAAATCTGCCTAAGCAATGAAAATGCGTCACTTGCTACCACAACGACTTCCTGTCTCATCCTCGACTCGACGGGTGAATTAGTTCGAAGATGCGCCGCGCGTTACTCGGGCAGCTCATTACGAAATGCGAAATGTGGAGAAACGAGGAGAGAGAGAGAGAGAGAGAGAGAGAGAGAAAGCCAAGAGACGGCAAGATGAAAGGATAAGGAGGCAGGAACCCAGATCGCAATATTAATACATCACGGCTCATTGCTCCGAGCTCGTGACGCGCATCAAAGCCACGTTGCTTCCCTTCCGTACCGGAAGTTTAACCATCGCAATGGCGCATCAAGCAATTATTCGAAATTTACAGCATCTTTCCTGACTTCGATCTACCTTGACTTCTACTCGAGCCTCCTTCGGGTATAGAATTGTCATTATTCCAGGATCTCCATGGGTGTCGAAAGCTTCCCCATTAACTAAATCTTCGATGCGAGATAACGTAAGCGAAAAAAAAAATAATTTAAAAAGAAAATAAATGCGCGACCTTTAAAACAGTTAAATCTATTCGGAGACTCGAGGGATTTCCAAGAAACTTACGCACGACGGAAAACTCGACCCGTGGGCTGGGTCTGTTTTTAGATTTTTTTTTGGGGCGCATCGAATGTCCACAGGGTCCAGTAGGCAGACTCGTAGATGCCTGTCGCCTAAACAAAGGACTGAAGATCCTTGAAGGAGAGACTGACGTCAGAGCGAGCATCGAATGACGTCTCGATCTTGGAATGCACGGCGGCGCAGGTTGTTTGTCACGGCGCGTTGGGCAGATAATCCGGGCTAGCTCCGTCTTCGAGCTTTTATTATGGAAGGAAAATCTGGAGTAACTTGTTGCACATCGTCCCACTGATTGATGGTCTCTACGTCGGAGCTGCTTTGAGGAGCCTTAAAAGTAGATATTAAACAGCGCGCGTTCCGAACTCGACGTTTTATCGTATCAGCGACTACCGCAGGAATTGCGAATAGGAAACGTCCTTCTGGTAGAACTTCGAGAGCACTTCGATTCCACGTTGTTATTTGACCAGCGGTTCGCCGAACTGCTGCCGGAAACTTTCCTAAACTTTCGCCGAAGACCAGAAATCTAGAGGAAGGATCCACGTTCGCCATTCGAGTTCAGACTAGAATTATTAGGGGTCTACGGGGAGGAAATGAGGAAATGCACTTTTTATTCGCAACCTCAGAAAGACGATAGGCGTCGTCGCGCCTTAATTTCTAGATCTTCGTTCCGGCCCAGCTGGATGAAGCCACGGAACTCTGAAGCACCGTACAAAGATTGACTCACCCTGCGTCTTTCTCCTTGACACAAAGACCCGCGTCTTTCCATTAACAACGCAGACGGATTAGCCGTTGATTCGCCTAGATCGTTGAGGAACAAATATTTGCAATAAAAAAGTCACCGCGCAAGCCTACGCGCCATCTCAACGAACTGCGAGACAATTTCCGCAGGATGCGCAGCTGCTGTTACTGATCGCTGCGCGGAAACTAAACTTCAGCGTCCTGCATCTTTTCTGCCTCGGAAGGAACTGCAGGAAATAATAGAAGTAAAGTCGCTACCGAGCGGATGGCTGGTTTTGGCAAAATTGACGTCACTGTCAGTGGACAGAGAGGCGTTTATTATGGAAATTGGCAAAAAAGTATCAGAGTAACGGAACTGCGAGTGAAAAATAGCGACGAATCTTTGCGTGCATTGATCGTCCTTTCGATATTTTTCCTTTGCCATTTTTACCGACAGAACGAATCTTCTTATGCAGAGAAACTATCCTCGGCATTTTAACAGGCCATATTTTTCTTCTTCGATGCCTAATAGTCTCCTGCGGAACGTTACGACGCCAGGTGTCTTTTGCGAGGCATCCACAACCAAGGAAAGAAAATTCCCATAGGGTGTAGGTGCACAGAGAAAAAGAAAGAAATAGCGTCGAGGACCCTCAGGAACAAGGGTCAAAGTGCAAGATCAAGAGCAGAGCGGAGTCCCGCGAATCGAGCTAGGAACCAACAGAGGGAACGATGGATATGCGATTAGTGCGACGAGGCAGTAGACGGGTGGAACGATCGAACTGGGGAATTTGGAGGCCTGCGTGCTCCAGTCGCAAAAGGTTATGAAGCTAATGAGGTAGGTTCCGTGTTTACGTAATCGATGTAGCTAGCGTAGGCAGCTTGGTATCTCGAATCGTCGAGCCCTGGAAACCCCGATAGACCGGAACGGCCCAACCCCTAACGAGATGTCAAATTGATCACAACATCGAACTGAAAGAATGTGCGGACAATCCAACTAATGTCTCTTAGAGTCTCAATAAAGTCGTCGATTACGAAGTGCAGGCGATGCTTTGATGTGGTAATTATTGTATTTGCACTGGGTGGTCCTCACATACATATCTATAGATATTATTTATATTCCCGTGAAGTACTGTAAAACTTGATCGCGCTGATCAAGACCTGTTAAAATCTCAATAAGTACTCGGTAGATCCATCGAGACGAAATAATGTCCCATCTAATGAGGTTTTAATGTATTTTGCGGCAGTCCCGCACAGAGATGCTGGCACCGCGATCATTTTCATCATATATTTTCTTTTTAGGATATACATATTTTAGAGCCATTTGACTGCCGTATATAATTTTCCAAACGTGAGCCAATGGATCTTACAGACCGCAATGGGGTCCGAGCAGCGCAGTAGAGGACAGGTAGAGAAAAGTACAGTAGGGCCTGCGGCCTGGGCGGGACCCACGTGGGTGCTGAGAGAGGAACCCGCGTTCCTATCTAGTAACCACTACGTAATCGGACTGTCCTTTAGGAGACAGAGCCGGAGGAGATATCCGCCGGAAGTCGAGGTCTTCGGCCCTCGCAGCTGTCCAATTTTCCTCCTCTCCAGGCGCGAGGTGCATCGACTTGACGTGGGTCCCAGTGGGCAGCGTCGGAGTTGGAGTCGCGTCCTTCGTTCCGCGGTGTCGCTTTCCGCTTGGCGGGAGCCTAACCTCCGGGTGCAGGAGGCTGATGCAGATCAACGACAATACCGGCCAAACCAGTTCCCACTTTAGAGACGCGGTGCGTTTTCACGGGTCGCGATCCTCGTGCACGCAAACCGGACGCGGGGAGTAACGAATAAAAATTCATCAAGCCGCCTGCTCCGATGCGCTTATAGCGAAGCTACGATCGAGATTTCGGGCAGGTCGTTCACTCGCCCACTAATATTCCTTTCCTTTACAGTATACGGCTCCACCGCCGCCCACCGCCGCCCACCACCTCCCACCGTCAGGAACCATCACCCATCGCCACACACTTCTCACTTCTACGTTCTCTACCTTCTGGCTTCTGTCGCCGTTTGGTATAGCCGAACTGCGCAGTAAACAAACTACAGTACGTTTACCTCCGTCGCTCACCGGACAGCTGATTCGGCTGTTCCATTCATTTCTTCTTATTTTACCCTTCCTTTTCTTACTCTTATTCCTACCAGTCATTGACACTCGCCGATTATTTTCATGTTGGCGACCAGTCTTTTGTACCTAGTCCGTTTCTCCATTAGCTGTTCGTGCTGATCCTTTCGGGCCTCCCGATTGGAAGGACCTGCCAGTGCAGCAGCGCACGGCTTTGCAATGGGGATTGCACAACGTTTCGTAATTCCTCGCAGCGATCCTAGGTGTAATCGGTCTCGTTCGAATTATCTGTTTTATGTGCCGCCTCGTCATGGGCAAATATTTAAATGCCCGACAACTAGCCAAGGACGCGAGTCTCTTAATATTCCTCACGCTAAAACATGCTACGTACGCGTACACGCAAAGACGTACGAGCGGCGCGAGCCAAAAATTCATGAATTTTCGAATATTTCGTATTTTCCATTTTTTAATCCAGATTACGAGTCACTGTATTTTACAAGCGTATATTTCGCTTTTTTATCAACTTTTTCTAATAACACTTTCGCGATCACATTCCGAATATCTCGGCAAGTGGAAAATTCAGTTCTCCCTCGGTGCCTCCTAACGGTCGAAATACGCAGTCATTCGTATTCCAATTCTAAGTGTAAAAAAGCAAAGAAAAAAAACGTGCCAGAGCAAAATGAGCCCAAATTATTTCAGCCAGCCTAGTCGATGCTCCAATGACGTAATAATCGATCCAGTAGATCTAACCGTTTCTCTGCATTCTGTCGGATCGTCACGAAAGCGTCACGGTCAGCCAAGACGTCGCTGTCGCAATCGGACGGGGTCCGCGGCGTCGCTCGGTAGAGAAAGTCGAGTAAACGAGAAGACTCCTCGATTTTGGCAGCTGCCCCACGTGACTCATGTCCTCTGGCGTCTCGACGCTGACCGCTCTAACGGAAGAAGAGGAATTGCCTGGGAGCAGGGACGGTGCCAGCAATGCGATCAGATTCTGGCATTCGTTCTCAGAATCCAAAAGGCGGCATACCTATCGTTCATTTATGTATATGGAATTAATACTGGCGACTTAATAACTGGTCGAGCCACCGACAACGTAACCGCTAGTTATTACGAGATCCGAGTGGCGCGCTGTACGTTGACCTAGGCATTGAGTGGCCTTTACAGGAGGTTACAGCAGATACTGCGTCGCCTCATGTTTTAGCCTAAGCACATACGTACCCACGGTTTAGCTATGTACCTACACACAGACCACATTCCATGCAAACCTTTGATCATGAATACCCCACTCACTTAGCAGCCATTCTGCGGTCCTGCTCCCCCCTGTACACCCCCCTGCACACCCTCCTTCGATCTCTAGACCCGCTGCTCTCCCGGTCCATCCTCCTGTCTTTGCCTCTCTGCTACCTGCTCAACGATCTTCCTCTTCCTTATTCGATCCTTGTACTTACGTGCGCACTTAGATTCATGGATTCGCAAGAGACTCGAGCTACGTCTGCAAAACTCGGTTTCGCAAAATCTTCGAGCCTGCCAATCTGTATGGTTAACCTCAAATCGTCGTGGCGGGAAAGATCGATATGAATCCGAATGG
Source organism: Calameuta pygmaea (assembly GCA_031762395.1). Taxonomy (NCBI): domain Eukaryota; kingdom Metazoa; phylum Arthropoda; class Insecta; order Hymenoptera; family Cephidae; genus Calameuta; species Calameuta pygmaea. Next base: position 47,150 of record JASANN010000488.1, read on the forward strand.
CCGATTGTGACTTCGTTCTTTCCCTATTGTTTTTCGACTCTTTTAATAAGACAGTTGTAAGCGCGTATTTTGAATGACTATGTTGTACTGTTCTGTCTTTTTTCTCAGGCTAACGTATTATCGTGTGTAGCGGCTAGTCGACCTTGCGTAATTTTTAGACATTTAATTTCGAGGGAAATAGCCGTTCTGTGTGTAGCTTGACAAGTACACAGCTGTATGTACCTGTAAATATTAATATGGGGACATGCCTATAAGTGTCCCCAGTACAGACTTTTTAGTACGTAATGATACGACCGGAGTGACGTCACGGCCAAACTTTACCTCTTCTCAGTGACGTTTCGTATCTCAGAGTAATGGGATCGATTTAGCCATGCAATTTCATATCAGAATAAAATCTGTGAAAAACGCTCACCCATACCCTCAGTTTTCCGATAGTTTCTCGATAATTGAAAACTCTTCTTCTACTTCGAAAATTGAGAGAATAGTTGTTTTTTTTACCGTTTTACTCAAAAGTCCGTACTTATACATGGCTATTCGGGACTATTGACCCACCTGAACACGGTTCTATCGTGGGAATTATTATAATAGCAATCAAAAGACACAGAGCCATCTTCAGGTGGTTCGGTAGTGCTGAGTAACCGTGCATTGGCATGTAGACGAAAAATAAAAAAAAATGTCAGTGACTCACTGCACATCCTAAAACAGCAGCAGGGTTGCAGGTGCTTTCGATTTCTGCGGCGTATTGGTGGAGTCTCAAGAAAGTCTTCCGGTGCAAATTCGAATTCCTCGGAATTTGATTCAACACTGACAACTTCCTCGATGGTATTAATGACCACAATTGTTTCCATCGCAGATCCAGTTTCTGTCTGAAAATCCCCTATGACGGGAATTTCGACTTCGGGATTGGCTCGCGGACTCGGCTTTTTCGGTAAAAGTTCCGGTGGTTTTGCGGCTAGCTTTGAAATCCGAAACGTCGCTCGACTCGTGGATGCTGGAATATTCTGCGCCGTGGTAGGTAAAATCTCAATTGAAGGTTCGTCAGGGACAATTCCGAGAAGGTGCGTCGTAGAACTCGCACTCGTCTCCGATAAAGTGTCCGGCGGCTTCTCTGCCATATCGGCAGTTGATGAGAACACTGAAACAAAGAGAGAATTCTGCCTTACCGACGGTTAAGCAAGTAGAGGTGCGCTCGGCAAGTTACCGACCGGACACACCTGAGCTTTAACTGAACATTGATACACCAAACATGTCTGTGCATTCTGTGCCTCGCGATTACGTGGATTTGTAGGTCTCCGCGATACCTAGGCTCGCCTGACACCCATACTCCGTCATAAGGTTCCAATCTATTTACCTTGTTAATCAGCGACCTGAGCTTGGAACCCTTTGCTGGCAACGTACGTTACCGACGGAAAAACCACAAGTATTATGACGTTTTCGAGTCGTCGAAATTTCTTGGACCGAATGTGACATGTGGATTCGTTGGGTCCGAGCGATTCGAGCCAAACAGCGCACTAGTGTCATAGGATGTGCTCAGTAGGTAAGAACGCGCACGACATTGAACTTTACACTTGGCTTCGATAAATCAAGTCAGTGGAAAACACTATTAAATTTTGATCACAATAAACTGTCAAAATAGAATTTTGAAATTTAAAATCAAACTGAGCAGCACACTCCTGACCTACAACTTAAAAGTACACACTCTCTCTCTCTCTCTGTGATTAGATATACAGCGTATGAATAAATGTAACCTATATTTTCCTCGAAAGTGCTCGATCTTCAGTGTTCTGTTTGGAGATAACACTAATCTACGTAACGATATTTGACAATCTAATCGAAACTGTGCATGGGAATCAAGGCGTGACTCTCATTCCTTCTCGAATCTTTCTATCAAAAACGCCCGTCTTATCTATCCGTTTTCTCTTTTTCTCGACCAATGCTCATTCTGGGTACGACTCCTTTGGTCCTTCTTGAAGCCGTATTTCTGGTTATAAGATAATCACCCTGGCACAGACGGCACTTTGAGTGCTTTGGACCCAAGAGATCCAAGATCACAGAGAGAGAGACCTCATCCACCAGCTTGGCATTGACTTCCGTGAGGTCTGGATTAGAGGACCCTGTTCCCTGAGAGTACGAGAATTCCCCCTGTAAATTACGGCTGCCGATCCTTTCATCTTTAGACTGGCTTACCAACAACGGTTTTTTCTTTCAAATTCGTCCAGCTGATCCTTTTCGCTCTTCGTGGAAATTTCCTTCCTCTACCTTCGCCATTCTTCGATTTTACTGACACAATTCGACCGTAGAGGCCAGTACACTTGTCATATCCCTTATCCAATTTCACGCATTTAAAACAATGACTAGGTCGCACTGGGTCCGTCAATTGTGCCTTTAGACTCTAACAACACATTCATTGAGCTTATTTATCAATAATTAAATTGGGCAGCCGAATGGCCCATCCTATCTCAAGCATCTTCACGCTAATCAACCAGTACGATTTATGGCATCTGCTAGACTCGTGCCAAATTGCGTCACTCTTCTCGATAAGCCTATTTAAACGACGAGCCTAACCTATCCTAATAGGAATGTCAATGGTTGACGGTCACTCGTACCGTCATTCGCAATCTTAACAACGATTTGACTTTTATCACCCAAATTAAGTAATTGAAATCAATGAAGTCGCGTACATACAGTGCGATACAAAAGCTCCATGCTGCCGCAAGCTCATACGTAAAATATAAATATTTCAATAGGATCAGAGTCTGAGCATCATTCTCGCATCACACTGGTACGCATCTATGTAGAATATACTGTATCAAGGTTCGATCAAGATCGATTACCTGAGGTCAAGAAGCCGTCGTTGTCCATCCTGCGTGTTTGATCGGCCCGTATCACAGTCAATATTTATTTGCAAAAACGTCTTTGTCTTCACGAGCGACAAATATATGTAGCTCAATGTCGTCAGGTTAAACGTATTCCGGTACGTAGCAGTAGGCAGTTCTACGTAACACGTAGGCAACACTCGCCGAGACGCGTCAGCGTCAGAGTTCTCGTCAAGGTCGTTTCCCCTGCTCAATCCAACAGTATCTTTGCTTTTTCTTATCTCTGATAACAGATTCCCTATCCTATCCCCGTACCTAGGTTCGTAAATTGACTCTAGACGTTATTTCAAAATAAAGACTCGCGCAGTCTGCTTGAAATCTCATTTCTCTCCCCTTCGACGATTTTTGATCGATTTCCCTTATCTCTTGTCACTTTGATCTCACGGCTCTTATCGTTGACTCATTGACACGAAAAAGCGATTAAGAGGCCGGTTTGTTGGTCTTTGAAGAAGAATTGTTACTTTTCTTCTAATTTCTCGTGCTCGCGTCGAATTTCTCGCGTAAGTACTTGAGACGTGACGTCAACCTTTTGAGGAAAGATAAAAAGTTGCTCGAGCAATTCCACGTGTCGAAGATAAAACTCGTAGAAATGTCAACTGTGGTCAGTGACTTTTTCTCTTATTTCTTAGCACAGATTGAAATTGAAAACCGTCAAGACTCTTAATGGATCGAGAGCACGTGCGATGCGTCCGTTTTGGCTCTCGATCCTTTTCAAAAGAAAGATCGGGCAGCAGAGCGAAAGACCGGTGTCAGTTTGATTAGCCGGCCACTAGTATGTATATCAGCTTTAATTGACTACGAATTAATTCCCCATCGCAGCACTGATTGAGCTTTGGAAATTGTATGCTGATATACGTATATTGCACGTTCTGCCCGAAATTCCCGTCAACTTGAGCTTCAACTACGAACCGTCTCGATTGCACGGAAAATATTTAGCGAAAATGTGAATGGAAAAAATAATTTTGGCTAAATATCAACGATCCGATAATTTCGAGTGACAAGAGAAATTTTTAATCGGCCCGGAAAATAGTGTCTTTTATTTTTGGAATTAAGCGGAACGACTAAAAATGGACTTTTTTGTGTTTAAAAAAATTATATCGTCAGGCTCACGTTTCTAAGATTAAGCACAGACGCACTTCCTTCTTTCCTTTCTAAATTCTCAGTGTCTTTCTTTAACTAATTGTAAGAAAAATTCGAGACTAATGAGGATTAAAAATGTATCCCAACGATAGGCACGTTTGCTAAATATTTTGCCAAAGTGCAAATACGTCGGCGCGACGCGCTCCCTGCGCTGCTCTTCCTCGTCCAATTAGCAGCGCAAATACTAATTAATGGGAATTTCGTAATCCGTTGGCCAGCAGCATCGCCGTTACACGTGTATTTCTATCTGCACTTTCTTCCGATCGAAGATATCGGAGCTTTCGGAGCTCTCGAGGGTCCGTGCGACGCGACGAGAAACATCATTTCCTCGTAGAACTTTGCGAATCCGAATAATCAATCGAAATAATTATCACTTCTTTATTCTTCCACTGTCGTTATAATTTCTAACGCTAGATACAATTTGAAAAATATGTCTCTAGCCATGCGACTGACATTGAGCGTCTACTGGGAATACATTGACATGTAACGTGTGTCCGAAGAATAACGAACAGTTGGCGCTCGAAAAATCTGACGAAATTCACGCGATGTTGCGCGAGCTAGAGGAACGAGATACGTACAGTGAAAAAAAACATAAATACTGGCACAAAAGTGCGTGACTGTGCATCTTTATTCGCGTCTCAAGACGCCACGAACCATTCGCACCGGTTTTCACCGAGAATCGACACTTTACAAGGAGGCCAGAGATAAAAGACACAATAAGACCAATGAACGTTCGAGTGACAGTCGAAAGTAAGAGAAATAAACAAAGCATCAAGCACTGTTAAAGAACCGCACAGATTCCCTGCAAATCCTGAGGTAGGATCACACGAAGGCCTCTTGAGGTCAGCGACAGTTTCGGAATTTCCACGGTAATTTTTCCTTAGGTACATCACGAGCCGAAGCTAGGGACGTCGCGACGACACGTGGTCGGATGGCGACGCCACTCGAAATGCTTCTAGGTTAGGTTCTAGGTAGCGGAAAACTTTCTGCCGACTTGTTCCAGTGCAATACGACACCGTGATTTTAGACACTGTTCGTGAACCGTCCAACCGACCCAGATCGTACAAAAGGAACGGAAGAACATTGGAAATTCGCCGAGGCGCAGGAAGATTCCCTGTCGCGGGGGTCGCTGGTCTCAATGATGCGCGATCAGCTGTTCCCGATTCGAACTGTAGACGCTCGTGTCTCGAACGACGTCTGTCTCTCTCGCTGCTCCCACTGCTGCTGGCTCGGCCTCTCGTTGCCCCGAAAAATCTTCTGACGCGAAGTTTCGCCTCTGGCCGTTCGTTCTCTCGTTACATCATCGCGCGCGGCAGCCGCGACACGTCTGGAGCTTCTTGGCTCGTCCGCTCCGGAGTTTCGCTTTTATTTGCCCGAATTTTGCCCATTGGACTTTGTTGGAATTTCACGTACTGCGAAGTAGCGATTAACCGATGTACGGAGATAAGGAAGATTTTATCGGAATTATTAATTCTCCCGTTTTTCGATATCTTCACAAATCCTGTGCAAATAGTTGTACGTCGTATATATGAAAAAGTTTGGTAACGGCATCTTTCGAGAATCGTTTCGCGACAGATAAATAAACTCTAAGAGACAAAAGTAATTTGTAATGTTGGAAAACTATCTAGAGTCATATTTACGGTGTTATTGTTCCGGCAAAGTTGGACCGTAAGAAATTAAATCAGGGCAAAGTATCGGTTGTTCGAAAATCAGTACCTTCTTGGCTCGAGGCAATTGTCGGTAATGCAGAAAACTTCCGTCTGGCTGTGCTATTCTACTTACCGGCTCCGTCCTAACTGTCGCAGGCGGCGCTCGGGCTTCTTTCATTTTTTCTAAATGATCATTATGGGCATCGATTTTCTGTCAAATCGCGACCACTCGAAGTAACGGAGAAACTTTTGAAAAATTCTTTGGAACTCATTCACCATGATTTCATGAAAAGCGCCCGAAGGACATCTTTCATCAAATCCTTAATTGTCCAGTTTACAAAGAAATGGAGAACCGATGCGATATTCGATTGTAATAAAATCAATTGTACCAACTTTCAATTGCAGAGCATCTAATTAGCTGATTGTCAAGTATAATTCATAGACAATTTTCCAATTTTCCAGTGACGAAAGGAAGCTTACCCTTTTTTTTTCCTAATAGCCATATACAATTAGCACTGAAATTTGCCATTTTCAAATTTCCAAAAAAATAAATAAAATAATATTTTCCTAACTCTATGAATATCCTTGATGACTACTTCTCGGATTATCACTGAAACAGCAGCTAGTGCGAGAGGATAATATTCCCCGATCCTCCGAAAGCTCTAAAAAGTCTTTCACAGCTACGCTAAGTATTTGAGATTATTTTTTTTTTCAAAAAAAAAATCTTCATCTCGTCTTTTCCCAATTTTTCCCTGAACTCAAGAATTTATGTTTCACTCGTATTACATTATATTGGGCTTTCTATTGTACTATCTGTTATACATTCTATTTAGATGACTTCTATTTATATCAACTATGACGTCATTCATTGTTATATCACCTGTATGGTACGTTTCCATTTTTCTTGAAAAATCTTCTCGATTTGGTATCCTGTCTTCGCAAGACGATTTGAAAGAAAATAAAAAAAATTTTGCCCAACTTCAGCGTCGTTTTGAAAATTTTTCTAAGATGCCTTTAGGCTTCAGACAACCTATTGTTTGCGAATCTCCGAAGGCAAAGTTGAACAAACGCGCCGAGTCCAAACAATTGTTTGGTAGAACAGAGAGACGAGTAGCTTAGGAGTAGACAGAGAGAGCGTGTTATCGTACCTTAAAATTTGGATAGCTTCAGCACCAGAATCAAGAGTTCCTCCCTTCAAATAAAATATTCACAAAGGCACAGATTTTTCGAGCTTTTTAAATTTCTTCAAATATTCCAAATTCTTTATCAAAGAAGGCTAATCAAAAGGTGAAAATAATTTTTTAATTTTTCAAACTTCCCTTCGCACTTACGACGTTTCAACACTTTGCACGGATTCGTATGAGAGCCAACGTAACGAATATATTTAGTGACGTAAGAATTTATCGTTACATTATATATAATATATTAAATATTTATTTATAAAGAATATATTTTTATATCTCGTAAATATATCCATAGCGAAGTGTGCCACTTTATATCTGTATCGGTAGACGTTCTCTTCAGATATTTATTAAAACTTTAAAGTTTACGTGTCCCGATAAGAATGAACAAAAGAAGAACTGATAAAAAAATCCCATGCACGGCAGCGCAGCGTTTCCTTGGGTCAACATCATTAAAGACAATTTTTCGAATCTACTGATGCACCAAATCGAAACGTACAAATAAAGTGCAGTAAAGGAACGGAGAATACCCAGTGAAGCTTCCAGGCTTTATGTTAATTTCTGGCGTCCCGGTTAAAAAAAAAAAAGAATATCAATTTACATTCAACTGTTAGGTTACGTCGTGCGGCTGCATTGTATTTTGGCATAACGACCAGCGAGGATGAAAATGAAAATGCATCTGCGAGCAAAGACGATAAGAGTATCGAAACTCCGGGGAAAATTTGTCTCTCAAGAGCTCTGACGTCAGTGATTTTCATTTTTTAAAATTTTTCAATGATTTTCGAAGCCTCAGTGTGTCAGGTGGAAATTTGAATTTAGAAACCGCCAGGTTTTTTTTGTAGGCGATATTTATTTATCGGCAGTGCCAATTTCTGCGAACGAAGCCAGATTAGAAATGTGTCTAGTGATTTGTTAAGATAATAAAATTATTGTTTGCTCTTATCGAAGGAACGAAAACGAATTGCCACAAGTGCATTCTAAGGGCACGGAATAGTGTCTTATCAGATGGGCGAATCAAGCAAGGAAGTCCCCTCGAGAATGTGTCTTTACCTCGCTGAAATTATTTTCCCCATCGATACCGAAGACTGAGCTTAAAGATTTTCAAAATGCAGGCACGACGGTGGAAAATGCAGTTTAAAGAGAGAAAAATAAGTAAAAACAAGTTTTTATCTTTACGGTCGAATCGACAAATTACTCGTGATAAAGTCTCGTGTTTGTAATGTTGATGGAAACGATTGGCATCTTTATCGAAACGATTAATCACTGTCATCAGCATGTAATTAGTCACTACGAATTAAGGCACGAAGTCGATCACACTTAAATGTTTATAGGAAATTAAAAAAAAAAGATTATTCTCAATTCCTTAATTAGTTGATTCAATTGAAAATTCGCCCGAAGTAAAATAAGTGTCGCGAGCTTAAAGAACTCTTGGAAAATGTGCGACGCTCGCGAGTCGAGAGCGGGACGCGTACTGCGGGAACGTCGTTTCCCACTTCCCAACCACAACTGCCGTCGCGACGCCTACCACAATACGTTCGATACTATAAATTGAATCGATTGATTTTCAGCCGATACGGAGAAAGGCACGTTCGGCTGAGCATTCGATTCTCGAGACCGTCGTTCAAGTTTTGCTCAAGTTTTATTCGCGCAGTCTCGTAAAGAAAGTTTTTTTCCGAAATCGTTTTCCTACGAAGGAAACAAATTTTCTTATCTTTTTTAAGAATTTTTATATAATTTTCCGAATTAACCTCACGCGTACGCAATTCCATTTATAGAATTAAAGGTAATATCGGATTCGTGTGCCAAATAAATATTTCGAAAAAGCAAACTCAATGGGTTCGCCTTACAATAGGACCGAACTATTTCAATGGTCGATTCAAAATTCGTCAAATTTTGAATTACGAATATCCGATAATATTGAGGCTGCCTTGAGTAACGCACGAAGTACGTCATCGGTTTCCCATATCGTAATCACCTTCGGCTTCTGTACCTCGAGCTTTCCAATATTCAAAGATAAAAATCCTTCATCGAAATGCTGCATCTCTTATGCCATGAATCGTATCTGCCATTAATAAATTCTTCGCGATGAAAATCCGGGCAATTTCGGGCAGTAAAATCGGCCTGAAAACGATCACGACAACTGCCGACGAAGCCTCGTGACGTGTCAATTTTGTTTTAAAGCCGTCGGACGTAATTAAATCGCTGTACCAGAGGGCAAAGTGCTTTTCGAGACTCGTCGAGAAAATCCTTAACCTCAAAATACTAAAATGTAACGTGGGCGGTATGAAAAAAAAAAGTTTATCACGATAGAAACTATCATCAAATCCATTAACCTAACTACTCGCGTTCTCTTGAATTCTCTTTCTGTTAAATCCTCAAAATTCGTTGTTGTCACAGAGAACAATTTTTTTTTTATCATTTTATAAATGATAAGCTATCGCTGTATCCCCAGATAGACGCGTTCGCTGCAGGTGTTCGAAAGCCAAAAAAAAATGTCCACGAGACTCCGAATTTTTGTGCTAATTTATTCGGCTATTATTTCAGCTAAGTAAATTCTTCACGTTACTACACTTTAGCTTCCCGATTCTATTATCAATGCCGGTCAATGAAAATCAGCCATACGACTTGATAATCGCGCGCGTCATAATTATGGACTCTCGATCGAGGCAATTAATTATCCTGATAGCGCATTGAGACGCGGATCTGCCATTTTAAATCATTTCTCTCGTAAGCCAGAAAATTAGTGCTAATCTAATTATTTGCAAATAAGGCGACCAGACACACATGCGCATCGAGTCTTGATACTGAACGCACATGTCTATAAAAAAAAATATCACCGCGTTAATTTTTTTTACCTCTTCCCCCTTTCAATCGGATGTCGTATTATCGGTACGCTGATATCCTGGGACGCTGAGGCCTCGAGTTGGGTCAGGGCTGTTTCTTTCGTGACGTCACGAGTGCAAGTATCGCGACACTCGATGGGGTTACGTCAAATTATAATTAAACAAAAAGCAGCGCTTATCGCACGTCGTCAATTTACTTTTTTTCCGCATCGTCTCTTATCAGTACATATCGGCATGTCAGCTTCGTTGTAAATTATACCTCGGCAACTTCACGTGTCAATCGTACGATTTTTCTTATTGCAATCAGAACCAGAGGAGGTCAGTAAGTATAAGGCGTCTCGATAAATCAAATTCCATTGTCTTTCGGGTTGATACGGATATTTTAGTCGATGGTAGGCTTATCGGCAGAAATTGATAGCGCAACTTCGCGGGGAGCTTCCGCCAAGCTGATAGTAGATGTCGCTGAGCGTCGCTTCTCTGCGAAGGCGACCAAAATAGTTGAGCGCTGGTATGGCCGTATTCTAAATTTATTAAACCTCGCTGCTGCCTTAATCTTAGAATCCATAGTCAGTTAGAGAGTCAGCGAACAACTGGTAGCCACTAGATCGTCAGTTAGATATTGAAGTTCGGCTTGTCAATCAATCGTAAAGATCAGACGCGAGAGAAAAGATTTGGTTTGAATAAGGTTTTGTTTTGATCGAAGGATCAGAAAGGTAGGAGGTGCGTGGAACCGACCGAGAGATTTTTGTGAATCTGCACCGGGACTCTGGATAATCGATTTTTCCCTTTTCAGGATGGAGGACGATCGGTTTTATAGAAATCTCTGCTCCATGGAGACTCTACAGTCGGGGAGTAAAGGATTTTTTCAGGAATTCAGCAACGCGGTTGTCGACCAAGTCGGCGACGCCTGGATCGAAAAGGTCTTCGGTAAAGCCAATTCAGACGAAGAGAGAATCAGAATTATCTTTACCGACAAGAAAATCAAGGACGTCGTGCTGGAGACTTTGAATCGGGTAGAGGAATTGTATCGGGACAAGAACGCTGACATATCGCTCAAACGAAGACTGGAAGGGATTATGGAGAATGTAGTGGGAAACTACGAAAAAGCACTTCTCCTTCTGAGTCAGGCTGTACTCAGGGCTCCTCCTACAGGTAGGTCCAAGTCAAAAAAAAATAGGATCTTCCAGAATTCTCTAGAGCTTTCTTAATGCCGTAGGAAAAGTTAAAAGTATAGATCAAGGATTAACCTTAGCACTGGCTCTGTTCGCAAGGGCCGACACGCTTATGGCGCTGAACGAGTTTGAACCTGCTCTTGAGGATTTACAGTCGGCGGAAAAGGAGGGCTTGCCAGACAGTTTGAGGTAAATTTAATTTCTCATAAAAATTTGCCCTTTATTCATGCTCGATGAATTTCATCAAAAGGAAAGAAAAGGTGAAAGTACAAAGTATCTTTCGGATTATTTTTATTCGACGAAGATTGGTCCATTTCAGTCGATTTCTTGTTATTCCTGACTTAGCTGTAGCTATAGAAATTTCAATTACTACATTTGATGCTTCTCTACTTTTCACTTTCCCTCCTCGTTTTTTATTTATTCATTTTTTACGTTTCCCTTACGTCGATCCTTGTTACTCATAAAATTATTCACGAAAAATTCTATTAATTGATTTATTAGGCTCCTGATAAGCTAACGAGAATTATCCGATAGGATTCATTGATATTCTCGATTAATATTTTTGCGACGGCGAACAGCTCGAAATTTACTTGGCTATTACGTCTGCCCGTCGTGCTCTTTGATAAGCTTTGTCCCCGATTGATATGAAAGAATTTTGCCGATGAAAAAAACACAAATAAAATCGAATGAAAGGTTTCCAATAATCCTCCTTCCTTTGATATGGGTATTACGTTATTTTCTATTTATTCTTGCAGTTTAACGATCATTACTGTCGTTATTTTCAATACTTCGTGTTTTGCTCTACCGTCTTTTATTCATATGGAAAAAAAAAACCAGTCGTCTTACTCGTCACAGTTTTCTGGACTCGCACACTGATCAACAATTACTTTTGAATTATAAATATATTTGAACTCGTTACTCTTGCTCCATAAAAAATCAGACTGCGTCGTTGATTCTGTCGCTACACTTCATAACGACTATACGAGTAATGAAATTTGTCGCAATATTCCATTTGTCGAACTTTTGTGTACCTTCCTTCGGCTCTGTTACTACGCATGATATTTCGATTCCACGAAAGCGGCCATTTTTTGTAAAAACACGAGTCCTCCGATATTGAGATTTGCGTGCGAATAAATGCAGCAGGACAGTCAGTAATAGGAGAAAATGTAGATCTAGCCATTGACATAGTCATATATATATATATATATGTTTCTGGACGTGCTTGCAGAGCGAAGCTTTATTGGAAAATAGGAAACTGCCAACGGACACTTGGCTCCAAGGAAAAAGCTCGAATTTCCCTGTCGTTGGCAGAGAAGCTGTTGCCTCCCGAAAGGGTAACGGAGAGAAGAGAACTGATGAAGGACATGGATCGGTTAAATTTCTATGAGCCCCTGGAGAAATCAGAGAAGATTGATAAGAAAACGAACCGTAAGAGACGCCAATTATCATTTCGCTTCTTTTAAAAGGCGACAACTATTCCGAGTCTTGTCATCGGTCAGTAGCGACAGTTGTTCGTTTAAATGAAAATGATTGCATGATCGCAACAGGAAGTCGTCGATCCACGTAGGACGTCACCGAAATTCATTGACCCCCTGACCTCCTCTTCAAAAAAAAAAAGGTGGCATCCATTTTCACAGTCAGAAAATACAAGTGACATTCACTGAGCGAATTGGTTAATGCGCATGTGCCAGGTCGAATTTTGAATTCCTGCAAATCTTCATTTTGGCTACACAATTATCTCTACGTGTCGTGTTTTCAATGCGGTTCGTAATTACGATATACTTCAGTCTCTTTGAATAGTAATTCTCGGAAACAGGAAAACCTGGCAGCTCCGCTGCATTACGTTTCCATGGGAACTCGCAGAATCCCGGGCGAATGCTTAATTCACTGTTCGTTTAGACAACCCAGCTGCCACAGGCATAAACGAATATATCGATACTGGGAACTTGGAGTTCTAAAATGAAACCACGAAAAATCCTATTCCCTGCTCCCGAGTCGTCTTGTGGAATTGTCCAAGTTCTAATCATGCGCTCGAAACAAAATCTTCGAGTGAGCCTCTTCGCAATTAGCCGGTCAAGTTCATAGGACGAAATTTGATAAGGTAGCGTTTAAAGTGACGATAACATTTATAGAGGCAGTTATCCTTACCGGAGGAGCCAACGCTACGTTTCCTGGTGCATCAAGGCTGATGACGATCAAGGAGACTCAAGACGCCGGGAGACACGCGGTCGCCAACGAGGAGATTCACCCGGGCGACGTCCTCGCGGCTGAACCGCCGCTAGCTGCTTGTTTGCTACCTGAATATTACGGCTCGCATTGTCATCATTGTTTTACCAGGTAAATTTTACAAAAGCTACTTGTCGAAATTTCAAAGGAATTTTTTGCAAATGCTACTACTCGCATTGCTGGTACTTCGATGCAGAATTATAATCAGCGACAGTCATTAATAATGTATAAGAAAATCCTGAGAGTTTACTCAGCTGAGTTGCAAATCATTCGCGTGGAATCCTCACAGGCTATTACACTCCGGGCTCTTGGATATTCGAAAAGACAATTCATGTCTGGTTGAGTCATGTTTTCCTCCAGCCACTCGGTTGAGTTTAAAACGGGTCAATTATGTATGCACCCTTACGGTAAACGTCATATTCCTTGTGTGCAGCGCAACCTGACGTTACGGGCTGGAATTACTGAAAAACAGAGGCAGGACCTGCCAGGACGAAAAGTGAGTTTGCTGCCAGACTGGTTAGGGTGGCCTGAACTGAGTCCGCAAAGTGTCGGGTTCGGTTCGTAATCGGGACTCTGACGTTTTTAGAAATTCCTTAGCCCTCGAGCAGCCTCTGGCGGTGCGAATTGCAAACAAACGAGGCCATCCGGCTGACGAATTAACAGTCGCAATCGTATTGAAACGTTGCAACATGGTAACAGTAATATTTCGATAATACAGCAGAAGCCTCAGCCCGGGTCGCTCGCGCACCCGCATCTTCCCTCCGCTGGGCTGCCAGGGCAACCGACCCTTCGACTCTCGTCTACTGGTCCACGAGAGATGAAGTCCTGTCCAGTCGATTTTATCTCTCATCCTCACGCTTCTATCTCGCTCGGGCGTGTTAATGTCGATGCTCGAGGTGTCGTGTAATTAATTACCAGCGTCATTGTTCTAATCACAAATTCTCTTTTACTTGCAGGTTGAGGGCGCCTGTTGGTTGCAGTGTATGCAGCAGTGTGGCTTTCTGCAGTTCGTCGTGCAGGGATTTTGCCATGTCAACGTATCACAAGTACGAGTGCAAAATCATAGCTCTTATGATAGGTAACAGACACACTGATGACAGGGACTTTACTTTTGTATTTTCTATTTACACGTGTCGTATTGATTATTTGGATCTGTCGTTTAGGCTCAGGAATGAGCATCCTCAGTACGGTTGCATTTCGAATGGTGACCCAGGTGGGACTCGAGGGCTGTCTCGAAATTTGCAAAAGGCTGAAACTTGGTCAAATCAATATTAACGAAGTCAGTGAAGAGTCCGGGACCAGGTCCGATGAGAAATTGACGATTAGCAAATCTGCAAAGAGACGATTGCGCAAGAAAAAGCTCAAGGAAGCTGCAGATAAGTCGGCAGAGGACTTGACCGATTTTATTGGGAAGGAGACCAACGAGGAGCAGAGCAAACCTCAGGTTGATCTTCGAGCTTACCGACTTGTGACGCTTGCAAAGCAACGTTCGCCAGAAGATTTTTTACGTCGCACATTAATGGCTACGTTTCACTTGAAGTGTTTGCAGAAAGTTGGCTTTTTTGCACATCCATCTACATTTAACGGTAAATTTCTTACAGGTTACATACATTTTTATTTTGCAATCTTATATATATGCAATCTTATTTCCAGATGCGCCAAGCTTGAAGGAAGTTTTAGTAGGTTCATTGCTGCTGAGAAATTTGCAACTTTTGCAATTTAACGCTCATGAGGTATCCGAGACTAGATTGGGAAACGAGCATCGTTTCCGTGGGAGCAAAAATATTTATATTGGAGTTGCTATTTATCCGACGGTGGCCTTTTTCAACCATGACTGTTACCCGGCAGTGACGAGGTGAGCAAAAAGTCGAGTAGGAACAATGGAAATAACGTAGACTGTAAATGGTAAAAAAAAAGATGAAGAATTTCTTCAAAAATTCGTACAAGTCTATACTTACTATTGGCAGATACTTTTCCGGACGGAATATCGTGATAAGGGCTGTACGGCCACTGAGAGTCGGTGAAGTCGTGGCCGAAAATTACGGGCCGATCTTCACTAAGCGAAACCTGGTCGAACGACAACGAGCCTTGATTGGTCGCTATTGGTTCAAGTGCTCCTGCAGGGCCTGTTACGAGGACTGGCCTGGCTTTAAGACTTTGACGAACGACCACGCACGGTTGAGGTACCCAAGTAATTCCACTAGGATGAAAATTTCAAGTCCTGTTATCGTCCTATCATTAATCAGGATAACAGCTAAGTGATTGTTCCTCGTCTCAGGTGTCCGAGCGAAGGATGCACGAGGCTTCTGGTGCAGCCACGAGATCCAAGGAAACCAGTTAAATGTCCTGGATGTCAGAGGAAGGTGAACCTTGGGGATCGGTTGAATAAGTTACGGGAATGCGAATTAGATTACGCACGAGGTCACGCGAGTATGGAAGCCGAAAGGGTTAACGATGCCATTCGGACGTTTGCGGAAGCTATGGAGAAATTTCATAAAATTGCTTCGCCACCTCATCGGGACACTCACTTGGCGGAAATTGCATTGGCTGCCTGCATGGCAAATTCTGGCAATACTTGGAAGCCAACAAATGGCAGAAGTGCCGGACTTCAAGTGGCTCTGCTCTGATCAGTCGATATTCTCACAATTTCTTTTCGATTGCTCGACGTAGAAAATGAGAAACTATTTCGAGAAATATTGTAAAATAAATTTTTTAAAAGAAAATTACTCGGTTCTACTTCCCTCTTCGGAAGATATTTTCAAATATTTTTAAACCGCCATATGTCGTTTTGGAAAAACCATGA
This sequence comes from Calameuta pygmaea, assembly GCA_031762395.1. NCBI lineage: Eukaryota > Metazoa > Arthropoda > Insecta > Hymenoptera > Cephidae > Calameuta > Calameuta pygmaea. Next base: position 63,040 of record JASANN010000488.1, read on the forward strand.
TGGAAGTAGCACATAAGGAATCAATTTTTCCCAAATATACCAAGGGACATAGTTGGATAAGGGTAACGCAATGAATGAAGGATAGATATTTTAAAGGATTTCATGAATAACATCACGCTGCATTGTCTTCATTACTTTTTCGATTTTTTTGGTTCATTTATTTTTTATAATGCACATGTTTCGTGAAAAAATTAAATTCCATATATGAAATTAGCTTTTAGAGTTTCATGTTTCGGTACAAAATTCACTGGGCAGTCGACGGACAGAACGGGGGGAGTTTGGGGAACCGGTGCGCGCGCAACTCGCGACCGGAAGAGTCCGTCGAGTTCTTTTACAGATTTTGTTCGAAAAAATGAACGCTTCTTGTTTACAGTATTCCCGTCACATTTTTTTCCCCTCAATCTTCTCTTTTGTTGTTGTCGTTCAAGTATTCAAAACTCAATTCGAACTAATTGACTGTTGCAGTATTATTGCAATCATTATTTTCAAATTACGTTTCGCGACTTATTGGGCTCCGATCAATTTTTCTTTTTTTGTTTTTCCTTACTATTCGCTCTCCTTGCCCTTATGCTCTTTTTCCATTCGCTGATAAATTTTCATTTTGCTTTCCCCCCCTTTTCCCTCTCCCTTACTCTTATTATATTAATATTCCTCATTCACAGACGGCTCGATGGAAATTAACGCGGTGGCCAAAAATAAAAAGTTCGATCTCCCTTTCGTATCCCATGACGTTTTTACTTTAGATTCATTTTATAATCCCTCACGCACTACACAATTCTCTCCATCCGTTTCTTCATTTTTCCCATACACGGAAGAGACATCTCGCGGTTAAAAGAAGAAACACTGATTGAAAATCAGGACGATAAAAACGCGGCGCGTGTCACAAACAGATGTTAATAGAAATTCCTCTTGTTCCTGTTCTACCGGATTTGACTTTGCTCTGCTGCGGCCCGGAATATCGTCATCGACCAATTTGCAAACACTACGCGCTGACAATCGTTGACGTCCTGTCAGTCGCGATGATCTTATCTCATTTAGCGGAAAGCTGATTTCGTCGTTACGTATCACAAGCCATACGCTATATACCGGGTGGGACACTGATTTTTAATATTTTTTTTTTTTCTTTTAGTTCCTTTCTCTAACTTCTTCTGTCCCTCAGAATTATCATTTTAGCTTCAATTTCAGTTAACACATGCATTGTACTTTTTCGCAGTCAGTTACAATTTTATCCCTTTTTTGCAAGCCTGACCTTTATACCTTCTAACGGTGCTTTGGCGACCTCGCGGTTACGAAAGACATTTTTTTTGCGGTATTACTTTTTTTTTTTTTTAACGCAACTCTTTCTTGCCTTTTCTCTTAGAATTATTTCATCAACCACCGTAATCCTGTGAAATCTGGCTGAATCGTTTACATCATTAAGGAAATTAAATTAACGAATTAGAAAAATTAACTAAGCACATTCTTCGTATCGTGGAAATTCAGAAAATTGAACAAATTCTTATACGATACTCTCATAATTCAAATCAACGACGTACGTTGCTCACGAGTTTGATTCAAAGAGGAATTTAAGAAAATCAAATGTCAGCACAGTTTTCCAAGGGGTTTACTCGTACGATTGTCCGCCAAGTGACAAGACAATGTTCCAATTATAAAAATTAATTGCATAAGACGATCGTCGCAGGACTTGAACGTTCTAAGTGACCTTTTTCTTATTTCCATGAATCGTCGAAATAATCTAAAAGTTCCCAATATAAATCCTTGAAAATTGGTAGCCTGGAACATTGTCGAAAATCATTAACGGAATGGTTGACGTACGTAACCGCGGGTTCTTATTTGTTACGCGTCTTCACGCACCTCAGCACTCTCTAGATATTATGTTTTTTCTTCTCAAATAGTTATTCATACACAAACAAAGATATTATGCACATTACAAGGACTCAACGGGTGTGACAAACGACTACTGAACAAACGTTACTTGGGTAAAAGGAACGCAAACTGGCAAGAGATTCGTGGTGTGCGGTGATTCTTCGCCATATTAATTTCTTAAGAAACGTGACGACGACCAAGATTATTAAAATTACGACAACGAAGGCAATCGGGACGACGACAATTACAAACGTAAAGGTTTTACCAAATCTTACGAGTATCGGATTACAAAAGTGATGTAAAGTTAACGAGCACATTCCTAAGATGCGAAAAACTTTTTCTTTTGACTTTCCCAACGAAATTATTTCCAATGGAAAGTCCTTCAAGTAGACGCTCGGTAAGAAATGAATTGTACACTTTATTTTATCTCTGTGTGCTACAAACTAAAATTAAAAAAAGAAAGCTTTTTTTCTACATCATGCAAATTTATCCGCAAATTCTGTTTGCTCTTGTTTTCTTCCCTCCTCCGCCATCGAATTGGCGATTTTAATTAACAGATCGGCGACGATCTGTCGAAAATTGTTTTAACAGACGAGCTGAAAAGATCCGACTTGAAATCGTCAAAGGATCTCACGCTTTTGTGAACTCGGCTTTAATGATCGCAAGTCGCTCCTCCCAAATCCGATTACCTGCCAGCTAACTAAGTCCGTAAGTCTAGATTGAATAATCAGTACACATTTGTCAAATACGACCCACCAGGGGTTAACAATATTATTGGTAATAATCAATCGTAAAAACGTGATCAAGTTCAATCGTATACAACAAATCATCACAATAAAGATTACGTTCGCAACGAAAAGTCAGCTAGTTAGTGTTATATCGGTATTCTCGTCTTTATCTCTCTCTCTCATTTCTCTCTCTCTCTCTCTCTCTCCTCTCTCACTCTCTCGATCTATTCGGACATTCCATTGGGACACAGAAATTATTCATCTTGGATATGAAATTTCTTTTGGTAGATCCCTGACGTTAGAGTAACGCGAAGGAGCAAAATCGAAAGCCACAGTGTTCACTTCTTTTGTGATAATTTTTCCAATTGTCCCAATTGGATAGTCGCGAAAATAATCGAAAAGGAGATCAGTAGAATCTTATCAAACTAAAGTATCGCATACGGAACTTGCGTTCAATACGCGTTCTTTGATGGGGGAAAAAAAAAAAGTTAAGAAAACGCTTGAAACAAAGAATTCGAAAAAACAAGAACAAAAATTATCTTCTTTCAATGGTTCTTTTGCAATTTCGCCGTTAGTGGTAGTAAACGCTCACGCCTGCGCATTTATCAATTATAAAACATTTCAGTATCGTCTCGGCTATTCTCAGTGTTCAATTTTATACGAATCTTAATTTTTTACCAATTTTCATTAGTTTTCTCTCGAAGTCCAGTCAATCTAATCATGGTCATCCAATGCGCATCGCGCGTCACGCGTACAGCGTCCCATACCGCGATTTACTTATTTATTTTTTTTTGTTTTCAATGAAAACCCCTTTCTCAGCTTAGTAAAAATTATACAATTGATTTTTCTCTGTGCGCTCACAGACTTAATCGCATTATACTGTTCGCCTTCAACACTAAATTTGGTTTACTGGTAAATAAATTGTGCCACCGCTATTGTGATCCACACCACGAAATATGCTTGACCTAAGTTTGACGAACCTTGGTTGAGCCTTGACACAAAAGTTTGGTGGTTAGGTAGAATACAAAACGAAAGTAACTGTTCGCAAGGATTTTGTTGGCCTCCTTCTCCAAAATGTTGTCTTGTTAACTCTGAGATATAGCGCTCGCCAAGCTGCGCTTGGCGCTCATCTAATGCTTGGGTGTTTGTTATACTTAATATTTGCTTTTCGTGGGGAGCGTGGAGTAGTGTTTGTTTGCTGTTTTCCTTTTCTTGTAGATTTTTTTTTTGGATTTTTTAATAATTGTTTTAATATGTTGTTGCTGGTTGCTGCTGCCGCTGCTTTTCAATGTATATAACGGGTGTTGGTGTTATAAGAGTGTTTAGTGGTGGCGTATATTCTTGTTAAGCAGTGCTCTCGGTAGTGGTATTCTGCACCGGTTGGCTCTCCTGAAAAATGATAGTCGAATATGCATTAGAGAGAGTTCCGTCTTGAAAGACAGCTTGTAAATCTTATCCTTCAATTTCCCAATCCACCACGTAATTTCTTTCACCCATTAAAAAGCAACCAAAAAGCAGCCTCAAACAAAAAGATTTTCTCTGTAGAGATATGATTAGATAGAAGAAAAGAAAAAGAAAAGACCTTCTTTGTAACTACACAAGTATCGTCCAGAAGATAGGATAAATAAAGCGAGCATCCTTTTGTGTCGATACTTGGACAAATATACATAGGGTAGGATGATAAGACTACATTATTTTTTTTCAAGTTTAAAAAAAAAACTCAAAATCCCTGTTGAGTAGTAGCCAGCAAGCGAAGCGCCTTACATTAGTAATACGAATTCCTGTAAAAGAGGACGGGAGGAAACTAAGCAAAAGAAAAAAAAAAAAATAGAAAGGAATTACCTGTGGAGCAGGGGTAGCGGTGGGTGCATCCTTATCTTTAGGTGCATCCGACTTCTGCTCCGGCTGAAAAGAGTACAAAAAAAATTCGTGCAATAGTCTCGGTGCCAAGCGCTACGCTAAGATAGAGCTGAGGATTCTTCGGCGTGACTCGCGAGGCCCAACGTTACTCCGCAAACTTCTCCATGGTCTCTGTCTCTCATTTAAAATTACATAACCTAGCGCTACGCTGACAGCCAGCCTGGTACCAAGTGTCATTAACAATAGAGCGTGACAGTTGTTGCTCGGGCAACACGAAACGAGCGCGTATCAATCGACCAAAGAGAATTGCAAGTAAAATCTAAAGGTCCAGCTGCGTGTGGCCATCTTGAAATAATAAGAATAAATTTCTGAGGCAGTGACGGCTTCAAGAGCAAAAAAATACTTTACGCGGCAATAGGATTGCGCATTAAATGTGCTACCGAAAAACGAAACTTCTTTTTTTTTTTCGCAGAAGATTCCAACTCGACAGAGGCTCTTGTTTGGGATTTCCAAAAAATTTCCTCGTAGAAAAAAAAACAAACTACTAGCCCATAAAAGTATTCCCAATTGAATGATTCGCGGGGGGAGGCGATTATAGATTTAATAACGGCGTTGTGGGATTTTCCGATAATCACGTTATCAGTACCTTGACGACCTTATCAATGGACTCGGTAAGGGACTTGGAAAGTTGCGCTTGAGGAAGCTCGGATTTGTTTGTAACGGCGGGCTGGAGATTTTCTTTATTGGCCGTTTGTAGGTTACTCGGACGGGCTTGCCGGGACACGCGACGTCTGTACCGAAGTCGCTGAGTTCTTTGTCCGGAAATCTGACCTCCTTCGCCAGCACCCTCTTCCTCCTCACTCACCTGACAATTCAGATTGCTATTCGGACTTTTCGTTACGTCATAAACATCTTACTGTTTTGCTTTTTAAAAAGATATAATCAATGTCAATTCTTTCGATTTATCATCGAGACGACTCTTGATGGCCTCTTATCGAAATGTTACGTCACTACAGGAAAACAAAAAAAACATAGAATAAGAGATTCTCAATAAGTTTTAACAATACCAAGAGAGAGAGAGCAAACACGCGATTCAATGTTTCTAATAAAAGTGTTGTGAAAGGTTAGCCATATGCCTCTTTCCTTACCGTTTGACACCGTACAACGTTATCACCCCATGTCCCATAGCGTAATAACGTGCTACGGTCTTCTTCGAGCATATCAAGAACGACGATCATGCACCACCACCCCCCACCACTAATGCACGACGACTATAATTATTGCTCCAGTCAACAATTCTTAATTCTTCTTTTATATACTAATATTTATTTAGGAACGAAACTACCTAACAAATGCTCTTGCATTCTAGCCGCAGAAAACGATATGCATTCTCCGACTGCCCACAAGCTGCAGCCACTTTCACGCGAGACTAATTCATCTGCCTCTTTTCTTTTGGAATAGAATAACTCTCAAGTATCCAGAAGGCATTTGCCGTAATTGATTGTGATCACAAGAAAACATCAAAGTACGAAAAAAGCCGTGCTGAGTTCCGTAAGAATAATACTTTTCCAGGTCTGACTTCTATTTTTTTTTTTTTGGTACAAAATCGAAAGTAATCTTGCGTCTAATGCTTCTTTACGTACTGTAACTTCTTTTATACACCCACGGATAACAATGGAAACAAATATTTTATAGACTTGAAATTAATTTACTGCCACTGGTTTCTCAATGTGATCTTTTGCTTTCTAGCGATCAACTCTTCGCCGCCGTCAAGTTTGTTCTTCGAACGTACGAGAAGAATGATAATTAGAAAATATTGAAAAATAATGATTTTTTATTTACCTGGCCATCCTGGCTACGGGGGCGCCTTGGTGGTCCACCGCCCCTTCCTCCACGAAAGTTGCGACGGAAAAAGCGACGGGGTGGTCCACCACGTCCTCCACGGCTTCCACGGGGAGCGCCTCCCTCCCCAGTACCCTCGACGCCCTGTTCACCAGCCTCGCCACCATTTTCACCCTGCTGAGGAGTCGGACCCGACCGACGGGATCCTCGATAGTAACCGTCGTAGTGACGTTTCGGCCTGTAACGTCGTTGCTGGCCGCCGCCTTCGCCGGCACTCGCGTCCTCGCCAGGTTTGCCCTCGCCTGAAAACGTTTACAATTTTTTTATTTATTTATCATCCAGAAAACTGATCCTCTTCGGTGTGTTATCGCATCTCTGATAATATAATAATTATATTATAGCTGTACTGACCAGACTCATAACCTTCCTGGCCTTCGCGGGGTCTACGCTGGGGACGTACGTTACCACGTCTCGGGTAGAACCACTGACGATAACCACGACGCTTGTCAGCTGCATAGGGCGAACCCTTGACCGCTTCGCCATCGGGTCCCGTTACATTGGCAGCTTCATTTCCTTTTTCGCCGATCACTACGTCAAACTCGACGACCTCTCCGTCGCCAACACTTCGCACGGCCTTCTTCGGATTGTTCTTCACAATGGCCGACTGTTCGAAAACAATAATAACAAAGTGTCAAGTAGCTTGTAAATAACTTTGCAAAGGAACACGAATCACTCATAGAAGTGATTCACAAGACCCTCGTGACTTTATCAATATAATAAAACGATTTAGCTTACCTGATGGACAAACACATCCTCCTTGGTGTCATTCCTAAAACAGAGAAATTAAATGAAATTGGTCAAATTTCCTTGTACAGTATCTCGAACGAGTCGTAGAAGTTAATAGAAAATTTTATAATCTTTCTAGAGGATCTTAAGAATATAAACTTTACAGTATCAAACGAGTCGTACAAGTAAATAAAAATTTTTTAATCTTTCTACAGGATCTTAAGAATATAAAGATGGCACACGGAGGGCAACGCAACTGCAGCGGAACTGCAACGAGTCCGATTACTTTGGAACAACACGAAATCACCAGGTTTCTCATCCCTTGAAGCTAGAAGAATCGATAGGTAAGTATATAAACATGTGCCCGCGTATATACACGCTCGTCCCTAACCCCGGTAGTTTCTACCCCGATGCACATTCGACTGCCCCCTCCCCCCTCCCTCCTCTCCTTCACCCCAGCCACTCCCCGCCATTCGTTCCCGTGGCTCTAGAGAGAGAGAGAGAGAGAGAGAGAGATACGAACACTACCACTACCATATATATGTATGCATATAGACGGGCGAACGGACCCTATGAAGCTGCGGAGCAAAGCACGGAGTTGAAAGGTCGTCGACCTAACGCGTCCTCCTAGCGCAGAGAATACGTTCCCTCCCACTCCTCCTCCTCCTAAACCCACGAGCGGCCGCGTCAAATTGCCCTCTACTTTTACTTATTCACATAATTTTTATAAATACAATGCTCTGATGTCATCCCTATATATCGCGTTTTCACTTTTAGCCAAAAAAAAAATATTCTTCGCTTACAAAATCTTCAGGAAAGCTAAATTGTTTCAAAATTACTCAATTCATTTTTTCCAAGCATTATTTATGCTGCTTAATTTAAAAATTTCCATAGCGGCACGCATTCCCACGGAACTTTGGAAAATCCATAACAGAAGTAACCGGTAGCAACGAAGTCAACCCAAAAGCGACAAGTGGCTTTACTTTTTTTTTTTCCAAGTGATTTTACGGATCGAAGGACAGACTCAGGCGAGTGTTTTTACAAGAAGTTAAACGTCGCTGTGCCTAATTACAAAGTGCGCCCAGAGCTGGCTTCTCTTTCTGTCGTAGCGTTAGAAACTCAAAGGTTTCCTTGGCCGCTCGACGAGGAGTCGAATACCTGCAAGAACGGGAACTTTTTATTAGGAGCCACCCCCCCCCCCTCCCACCCTCCTGACGCCAGTCCTTCGATTACCAGGATAGTGTATTGTACGTCACTCGACGATATATATTCATATAAATATCTAATATCAGCATTCCTTATATTTATCTTTATTTTCGACTGTTCCAAAGAGACGCCAGTACAACTGCGAGCGATCGATAGTCTCAAAATTTATTGATACCTTTATCCAGATACAGCCTGCTTCTCTGAAAATGGTTTTTTGAAAAAAAAAAAAAAAAATAAAAAAAATACAACGCTCTTCCTGGAAATCTCTACCTGTTGTTGCACTTCCGCGAATTACAACTAAGAACGATTTAAAGTTGGTTGCAGTTCGTTGCCCAAGCATAAACCCAGTTCGAAGTAACTTCACGAATTTGTCACCGGTTGAATGAACCCTATCGATCCCCGGCGATGCTTAGATTTCCTCAGTTATTTATACGAGAGATAATACCGCGTCAACGAGATACTTCGAAAATACGTTTTATTATGAAATTATTTAAAAAATATATCATTTTGTTCTATAATAGTCAACTGTTTCTCGCTATATGAAAATCAATAATAATTTATGACTTTATAAAAGTTTGTCATCGACTTTGATATAGTAAATCAATCAATAAGAAATAATTGTTAGTTTACTTTTCGCGGCACGATATATCGCGCATCAATTAGATTAGAAATCGGCCGCTTCCATTTCAAATAATTCTTCGTCTTTAACTAACGCCAACGTAACTTCCAGAGTAGATAATATCGCGTAAGTTCTACCGGCAAATTTTTGGCGTGTCGCCAAATAAATAGAGACCTAGAAATAGCGAGGCTGCTCCATTATATCTAGGAGCCACGTGCGCACAACCCAGAGGGAACGAATCCTCATAGGAAGTAAACACGCACAGACACGTCCTACGCGTAGGCTAAGAAGGCGGACCAACAGCTACAGCCATTACTAGAGCAAAATATTCGTTAGCTGCAACTGACCCAGAACGAGTCACCGGATCTTGTGGATTCCACGGATTCCACGTGAACGAGGATCGCGACGATTCCTTGAACTACCAGTTGTTTTCAGCTAAGACCAAGACATTTATTATCATAAAGATTCACTCGAAGAGGGAAAGGCTTCGCCTTATCACAAGCTTAATCGGCATCAGGAGAATCTGTTACAGGGTTCCTTCTCCATGGAGCATAAATAACCGAATATTCTACACGCACTTCCGGATTGAATACAGCAAGAATCACGTACAAGGAATAACGTCTTTTAAATATTTATTAATCAAGTTAAATTCAGGGTCATTTAGACGCACAGGGAAAAAAGTCTTGATCGCCAGTAACGCGTTAACGACCCCCGTTCAGGTCATTGTTGTTTCACGGGGACTAAAATTAATTGATGTTAACTGGAGGAACCGGCTCGAATGACATATTTTACGCAAGGATACCAAGGACACGCGTGCTGCGATATAACGGGGGGGTCAATTGAATTATCAGGGTGAGGGACCAGGTAGAGACTAAATTATTAATAGTTGCGGAAGCAGCGCTTAGACTTACCTGTTGATGAATCCGTAGCCACTCTTCACGTTGAACCACTTCACAGTCCCGGTCACTTTGACAGCTGTAACGAAGCAAAAAAGAATTTCCAGTCAGAGAATTTCCTGGGCGAGCCGCTCCGGTTGCGCTTAGTCGCATCTTATTCATTCGACGTTTTCGAGCCGATATTAACCAAGACGTGTGGACAATTCGAAAGTCAAATTTTCGAATACCAGTCTACTTGTTATTAGTCGTAGTACGGAGCCACGTGCTTCTTTATCAGGGATATAGGAATTTTTTTGTAAATTCTTTATGTCTATCGATTAACTGACTTTCTATTGGAAATTCGAATCGACTGTTTATAAGATCAGATATTGTCCTCGTGTCTTTAGCCTGCAGTATATAATACGAATGATAAACAAATACACGTGTTGACGGATTATAACTATCAGGCAGGGTGTCGTGATACGATCTGTGACAAGTGCAGAGACATGATTTTTTTTTTTTTTTTTTGTATACGATAATAAATCTATATTTCTTTACCCAAGAATTTTTTTTTGCGAAAACTATACACACACGTATCTGTCAATTGCTACGAAACGGTGAGTTTTAGATGAATTTTCATTTCTATCGGTGCCCTTAAATTTAATTGAATTATCATTCGAAATGTAAACGCGATGATCCTGACAGGTTATCAAGGACTTTAATACAAATAATATTTATCTTCGACCCCGATTATCTTGATACAAGACTAAAGTCAATTTGTACGGTCATCGAAAATACCGAAAATTTGGTTAACAGTTACGCTTACATTGAAGGGGGAGCCACCGTATGTAATATTGGTTCAATATTATTTTCGAAAGATATTATGTTAATAAATCAATATGTAACTGAAGATTTTAAAGACAATTTATAATTTTGAACACAATTTTCGCGCGTGTTTACATGCTGCACATCTGTATAGTCATAGATGCCTGAAGGCGCATTCTCACTGGCACTAGGAAGCGTCAAGGCGCCAGTGACGTAAATACGCTCCTGCAAGTGAAACCGTCGATAGACTTGATCGCTAAATAGTGTAAATGAAAGCAAATGCCGATTAACAGTCGGCACAGTTTATTTATCCAAAGTTCTTGAAATATTTCAAACGATACGGAATATCAGGGCAGTAAGCGCCAATGAAATTTCAAGTCGGTAAATCAGAACTTTTTTTTTTTTAAGCGTAGACAATTAAATATCAAAATGTATATTTTCGAAATACCGCGAAGAACGAACAGTCGAGACGGGCTGCAGGATAACGCCATTTTAATTGGTTATCGTTAGTTCAACAGTAGTGTCACTTTTACTTTCGAGGAGACGCGTAACCTCGATGACTCTAGGATGATATCATAGATTGCTATTGACTGGATCGCGCGAAAAAAATATCGCGTGGTCAGCGAGTGCACGAGGCCGATATTTTCGAAAAATCGACTAAAATTATTGAGTTATCGATATTGGTGTCGGCGATAAAAATTTATAATTATATAACGTTGGCTGATTAATGAAAAATTTTTTCAGCGCAATTCAAGGTATCACTAAGTAAGTTCGGCAATTGAATAGCGATAAAAATTAAAAAAAAAAAAAAAGAAATGGCATTAAGTACCGATTGTTGCGTTCAGCATGGAGACCTTGATGTTGGTCTAAGCAGAACCGTTTTGCTCTGTTGAACGTATTAATCAATTAATAATTGGTATTGCTCGAACGTGGACATATTACGGGATTATATTAGAGGACTAATTATTTAATTGATAACAACTTAGTCTCCGGGGAATTTAAGGAGATTTGAATTTAGATATTTGAAAAGCACGCGAATTTCACCCGGTAGCCATTGAACCAAACAAATGCCTGAATAGAGTGACCGTTAAATATTCAAATTTTGTGCAGGTTACTGATAATGAAAATTGACCTCTAGATAGTAAACACGCAGGTAACACGGAAAAAGGGGTAGAATCAATTGTTTTGAGATAAGCCAAAGCATAAGTGAGAAATTAAATTCAGGGAACAATTTAAATTCAGTTAAATCTGCAGGCACGTGACCGAGCGGCAACACTGGGAGGCTTCAGGATATTATTTATTAGAATTCAAAACTAGGAGCAGATACAAGCGCAGCTCCGAAATAGCTTTCTGAATGGAGCAGACATTTTCGGATGGTGGAGCCTTCGAATAACCGACTTGAAAATTACGTATTAACGTTATGAACTTGATATGAAGGATTGATCGAAATATATTCAAATACGTTAAGATGTATAGATGGACGTAGGGACGACAGAGAAGAAGGAAAATTGCATAGAGTGCGAAAATGCGAAAAGTAAGGTTATGAGTGCCGCCGTGCAAGATGTTTAAAGTGGGAGAGAGAGACAGCACGGGGACTCGTGCCATGAATTTCAGACGCGCTGAACTCCAATGAGTCACTTCTCGAAGGCTCAGCGTGTGTTTGGAGAATAGAATCGTCAAAAGGGTAGTAATAAGAGTCAAAAGAAGACTAGCTTATTAATTATAAAAAGCAATTAGAATGGAAATAATCCGGAAAAAAGAATAATGTCCCCGGAGGCCAACTGGCTTCTCAACGAACTTCCGAGAAAATCGATTTCAAAGCGCGGGCTTGAAAAGCTGTTGGAGAATGCGTTTCCCATTAAAGAATGAGTTTCGTTATCCGATTAAAAAATTTAACAGCAAAGAGGTTGATCCAAGCCGATATGCTCGGAAGGCTTTAGGCAGAGCCAGTCCAAGAATTTCGGCATTTATTGAATTTTTTTCACGATCCCGGCACGCCGGCCACATGGCAATACGTCTGCTGGGCGCGGGCGCCATTGCTCTGAAGCGCGAGTCCGTAAGAATTTCTAAACTTTTTCTCCTGGGATTCAAGTAAATTACTGTTGTTCTCTACGAATAAAAGTGACTTACCGATGACCAGCTTTTGCTGGACAGCCTTGGGTTGTTCGGGCTGTTTTTCCGGGTCAGCCATGGTGGTGGTGTTAGGTGTTAGACACGCCGCTGCCGAACCTAGATGTTCCCGTCCTTCTGGTTGTACTGTTGGTTCCCTTCTAATGTTCCCAACATGGCTGCAGCTCCAAGCGACCGAACAAACATTGTTCTTCTGTAACGAGCATTGCTATTGGCTCTCGTGCGCATCACAGCCGCCGCTGGGCCAATCAGCGAGCGAGTCTCTACGTGTATCGGCCCGCGGCACACGCTAGTTGCTCGTTTCTACGAGCCGGCCGACAACAGCCGACGACTGGGCTGAGGACGAAGAGAAGCCGAGTGGCGCCGGCTCGTCCTAGTATCGGCCAGCATTTTGAGAAACCGTCATCCTTGCTAATAGCTTCGACGACCAATTACTTCAATTATCCATAAATATATCAAACAAAGCATGTTTTTCGAGGTTTTTCAAATCTTGAAACCATCGTATCGTTATGCTTCTGAATAATGGAATTTTTATCATCTTCAGACTTAACCTCAAGAAACGTGACAAAAATCACGCGTCCATACAATTCGATGATGCACACGTAATTTCGGCAGAAATTCTACGTTGCCATACGAATTATCGAAATTTATATACTTTAATAGTTTTTTCATAGTATCTTGCTTTAAAAAAAACTAAGACAGGTATCAATACTAGTCAAACCTATAGTAACACTCGACCGATAAATACTAAAGTTTTCATAAATACATAACAAAGGAAGTTCAGTCTAAAAAGATTTATATTTGTAGACTCGTATACTTATGCCAATAGAAAAAAAAAAAAACCTTATCCAAAGAAAATATTACTTCTATCGTAAAAACTAAAATGCTCAGATAAACAAAAAGAATCTAAAATGAATGATTCTCATTTTAAAAAAAAAACTGTAAATAAATTTAAAGTGAACTTTACGCAGTCGTGTTTTTATACGATTCCAATGAAACACATGTTTATCAATTTTACAAAACAATACAAGGACACATTTGAAAGTATCTCACGTGCAATAAGTCACTGATTTCTACCAAAAACTCATTTTTTTTCCCCATAAAAATTAAGACGCAAGGCCACTACTTTCGCCGAATCTTATTTAATTTTAAATAGTCGTACAAATATATGTTCTGTAACGTTCCTCAAAATATTCGCTATACGTCCACACCTGTTCGGACTAATAAAATCAATAAGCTGTTCAAGTTGATTATTCAAATGCATTAAAGACAGGAGGAAACATCTAATAGGTATAATGAGTCATTAAATCGCAGAGTCCGTGCACATTGTGATCACACGTAGATCTTGAGAGCACAAAACAATAAGTTATACATATCAATGTTTGCTACCAATAGAATCTATTGAATCAATAGGGGGGGAGGGGGGGGGGGGAGGGGCTGCACGACAATTGAAAAGCTGCATTAAGATTATGCTATATATATCAGTACATTTCCACGAGGTTGCATAATATGAGAATATGGTTTATTACTCTTCCTTATAATATGTTCGTAATAATATATTATTAATCACCTCGTTAAAAAATATTAAAACTCTGAATTCTTAATTATAGCATACTCAATACAAATGAATTTGAATTTATTTATTAATCTTATAGTATCCTAACACTGGTACCGATATAATATTATATCTGAATCGTAGATTATTCTACCGTTTTGGTGGATTACGTATCTACTGATACACTAATGATATTAATTATACAGTAATTAGACGCTTAGGAGCCAATTACACACTTGCGATTTTTACGTCTATGCGTTAACTTCATAATTGCGCTGTTAAAAATTCAGGATTTTTTTTTAGCTGTACGTTGTGCCGTTCCTTTCATATTTTATATTTTTTTTTTTTTTTTTTACAAGATACCAAGAGCATCGTCGGTGTATGCAGAAAATCGCAGCTTCTTCTTGACAGACGCATCGTAATGCAAAATCTTGTAATTGTCTTGAATATGTATACATTACCCATCTAGCTAATTAAAAAGTGCAGATAACCTCATGGTGTACAGGAAATGAAGGAAATTATTCCATTTGAAAATACGTTTTATTAGGCGTTAAAGTCCCGGATATTTATTGGGAATTTAATAAGCGCAACAGCAAGGTGAATAGTGAAGGAAAGGATAATTATTGAGGAAGATTCCTTTAGTCGAAAGTAAAACACAATTGAAACTGAAAACTTTTTGCTGACTTCTGCAGCCTGTGTACTTGTTGCACCAAGACTACAGTTAATTTTTATACAAAGTTATTTATGCTTCGTTTATCAAAATTTATGAGGCTTTTACAGTGAAATATGATACATTGCTGTAATTTCGCAGTGTTGATTTTTTACGAAATTGAGAAAATTTTTTTAAAAACGATAAGACAAAATATGGATATTTAGAAAAGATCTAAGAAGAAAATTATATGAGACAGTTGCGACCCTTTGACACGATCGCGATGATTAATTTTGAATCCACATATTTGCGATTTGGTACCCGCGATGAGCATCGTAGCCGTTTATGAATATTTTTTTTTCATTCACCTGGAATTCGATTTCTATGATTTAGCGTGGGAAAAAAAAATGCCATGAAAAGCCATTCGACGAATGCCACCTCTTCGCGCTGATAGAACGATCAATCGATTGGTTCAGTATGGCGTGAATTCGTGTAAATCGTAAAAGACATGCTGCGTACGAAAAATGAAATATACGAAAGGAGATAAGGAGAACGGATGGCAATTCGCGCGATCGTCCAGAGGAAATCTTCATGACTGCATAAATATCCGTATTACTAGTTTTATAATGAATAATTATCAGTAACTCATCTCTAGTCACCGTACTTATCATTTTTACAAAAGCAACCAGCTCACTCGATTACCGTCATCGATATTAAAACAATGCACTCGAATCCGTATTCGCGAATTCATCGATCGACCTTGAATCGAATTTAGGGGGGGAAAAAAAAAATTTGAAAAAAGAAACACCATTTCTCCCAATCCGTAGAGCTGTATGAATAAACAAAAATAAAATTTACATTCTCCATCATCTCTGTCTTCTTTGTCGACTACTTCTTGATCTTGGCGCAGTGGAGCCAGCACCAATGTTGAACATTCCTCCAGTGTTGGGAGTGCTAAACGCATTGGCACCAGGCGTTGGTGCACTGAAAGATGGAGTCGCTGACGCGTCGAAGTTGGTCACGGGTGTGGACGATGGAGAATTAAAATTGAATCCAGCTGTAGGAAATTTTGGCAATAAGTAAAAGTATAAAAGAGCGATAATAATAAAATTCGTAATGTAACAATCGAACCTACCAGGTTTAGTGTTCGTTGCTCCAAACTGGAAAGGGGCAGAACCACTGGCACTGTTGCTCGTGGTGCTTGGTCCACCAAAGGAAAACGATGAATTCTGCTGCGGTGGATTCTGGCTTCCCCCGAAGCTAAATGCGCCACCAGGGGTGTTGGTATTCGCGGCGGCTCCAAATGTTGGAGTTGACGAAGTTGAATTTCCAAAGGCCGATGTTGTGGTTTGGCTACCGAACGGTGACGGCACATTTCCTCCAAAACCTGGCACGTTATTGTTGGTAGCGCCAAAAACTGGACTGGTTGTATTTTGAGTTCCAAAGGCTGTGCTTGTTGTTTGACCAAACGCAGCAGTGGTATTGACATTTGTTCCAAAGGCAGGAGGTGTTGCCGTTGAGGTTCCAAAAACGGAGTTGCTGGAACCGAACGGTAGCGTGGTAGATGCTTGACTACCCAAAGCGGATGTTCCTGGACTCTGAACACCAAAAGCTGGTGCTGTTGAATTAGTCGTGCCAAAAGTCGGTGGAGCTGTTGTGGTGGTTGAACTGGTTGCTCCGAAGGCAGCAATAAAAGGTAGCCGTGAGTTAAATGGAGGACTCGTGGTATTTCCAAAAACGGGAGTAGGAGCACCGAATGCCGATGGTGACTTGACTTGTCCAAAAATGCCGGCGCTACTGCTGAAGCTTGGCGTCGGTGTGGTTGTGGCATTCGAATTGGTATTGCCAGCACTAAACGGACTGGTGGCAGCAGTCGCAGCAGTTCCAAATGTAGGTGCACTTGTGGTTGATCCGAAACCCGGTAGAGCCGTTGTTTTTAGGGTACTAAACGCATTGGATGTACTGGCGTATGCTGGCTGAGTGTTGCCGGTGCCGAAGAGAGAAGAGCTGGTAGCACTTCCCAAGACTGGCGGTGCAGGTATTATACCAAAAGACGGAGAACTGGTGGTAGGAGGCATTCTAAATGCTGGAGTCGCGTTAGTCGTTGCAGATCCAAATATCGCGGAAGTACTTGAACTAGTAGCTGCTGTACTTGTGGTACCAGTACCAAACGAAAATCCGGTGTGAGTTGCCGTTGTTGCGGATGGCTGTCCGAAGGTGAAGGATGAAGTTGTAGTGGAGATTCCGAAACCGGAGGAAGTCGTATTCGCTGTGTTTCCAAAACTTGGAACAGCCGTCGCTGGAGCAGTGCTGCTGGAGGGAAACGCAAAACCCGAAGTGACGCTCGTACTGACAAATGTCGAAGCATTTTGTGTGTTTGCAGAAGTGCTCTTGCAGGTGGGAAGACTCTCTGTAATTGAAGTATTACCGAAAGCCGGAGTACTCGATGGATGTGTAAAGGTATTTTCAAAAGGCCGAGCACTCTGTGAAGTTGAGGAAGCGGTTCCAAAAGCGGGTGCACCCTGCGCGGTGGTATTGTTGCTTCCGAATGCTGGAGAACTTTGCGCAGTCGTAGTGGCAATACTTCCGAAGGACGAAACGCTCGATCCAGCGTTCGACGTTCCTCCAAAGAGAATCGTGTTGCTTGATATTGGTGTTTTGTCTCGTGAATTGGTCTTCGTTACGCTGGACATGGCCTTTGCATCGTAATGGAACATCGGTGCAGCTTGTGACGTATTCGTTACTGTCGACAGTTGAATAGCATTTCCAGCGGTTGATGTTTCGCTGCTGTTTATTGTCGTTGATACAGAACTTGAAGGAACGACTGTAGGACCTGGTGCGATATTCGAAGTTCCAAAAACGCTAGATGATACTGTAGCTGATGATATTGCAGTTGATGCTAGAGAATTAACGTAGGTTGCACTTGAAGTGCCAAACTTCGATGCGGAGTTTGAGGAGGCTGGTGTGGTGCTCGAGGAAGCTGCGTTAAAATTAAAAGATGGCGCAGTGCTGTTACCAGTGCTTGAAGTGAAATTCAAAATGGTACTGCTTGTTGTATGAATCGATACTGGTGACGTTGCAGCTGCAGTTATTTGTAATTTCGATTCTTCTAATTTTTTAACAGGTTTCTCGACCATTGCTACCGGTGGCGTCACGATAGTTGGAGTATTAATAGATCCCTGAGAAAATTCTGTGCTGGGTAAACTGAACGTAACATGCTTAACGGATTTCGGCTGGGATTTCGATATCGCAGGCGCGATGGCCGAGGTTGCGATAGGAGATGTGTTGACGTTTGTAGTAGATGTTGAAGAATTGAGAGAGGCTAAGGCCGCAGGTGTTGGTGCATCTGCAGCTGAAGGTGTAGACGTAGTTGTAGTTGTAAGTGCAGATGTAGCGACCGTTGTAGTTGTAGTATTGATTTCTTCGGCTTGTATAACGACGTCCGGATTGATTTTATTGGCAGCTGTTACGGAATATTAACAAATAATGTAAGATAAAATTATGGATCAGATAATTCTTCGCTAAGATAATATCGTAGTTATAGAAATATATTTACCTTTGCCAGATATCGCGTCAAACATACTTTGCAGTCTGGCGCGCATACTTGTTTGTCTCATGTTGACAATATCCTCCTTCTTTATTTCTTCTGCATCTTCACTGGTGAACTTGGCCTTGATGTGTCCTTGTTCTTGTATCAAGCTTTTCAATTTTTCATTCTTCTCTGGTTCAGGCCTCATGAACAGTTTATCTGTCAGACTTACGGGTTTGTTCACTTGTTCTGCGTTCTTCCTTGTAATGGACTCTGCCTTCTCTAGGTCCGATGTGCCTGAATGAATTTGTACAACAGTTTGTAGACCTTGGTTGGGCGTGATCTCTCTGCCACAGGAGCCTTTTAAAATTCCTTGCGTTTGCTGCTGTTCTTCCAAATTTTTATGTAAATTAATTATATCTGTACTTGGTAAACATTTGTTAATGTAAACACGGTTTTGTAATTTTGCAGTACTCGTTTGAATCTGTGGCAATATTGGCACAGTGCTTTTTTGAACAGTCTCCGATGGTTTAAAATGCTTTTCAAAATCTGGTGTTCCACTTCGTGAGATATCCACTATAATGGAAACAAAAATATTATGTAAATTTTTTGCACATCGGAGGAAACTGTAGAGTCAATTAAAAAGCGATATGATTTCTACTGAAAGTGTTAGATCCTACAATACTTACTAGCTTTTCTTTTAACTCCCGAAGATGTATGAATGCTGGAGCTTAAAGAATTCAAGACATCATAGCAAGATGGTGTTTTTGTTCGTTTCGATGGTCTCAATGATTTGTTTTGTGGTGAGACATCATCCTCTGATTTTGATGAGTCATCTCTGGTTCTCTTTTGTGTTAATTCTTCCAAATTTTCTAGATTATCCTTGAACATATTTTCCGTTCGTTGTTTCTTTATCAGATCTGAGATGTCTTCTCTAGATGCATGTCTTTTTAAGGATATATCTCGAAGAACCTGAACGACACTTGGAGAAGGCTTGCTTTCGACATGATAAGCGTCACTTAAAATTTTTTGACGTTCAGGAGGCGAATATTTAGTTGCATCAGGTGGTGCAATTCGTACTGTAACTGGTGTCTTAAGTTTTGGAGATTTTGTATTTATCAGAGGTACTGGGCTTGAATTGAGATTGACCTTTGGAAACTGGCCTGGTCCATACTGCGATTGATGAGTCAATTTACTGTTAGCTTCCATAGCATACTTGGTCAAACGAGTACTTAATCCTGGCGATGTTACATCTGAATAAATTCTGTTTCAATAACAAAAGAGAAACATCCATTAATATTGTATACTTCAAACAATTATACATATAGGAAGTTGGCACAATAATTAAAAGCTACATTTGATATGAACATCTAAATGTTAATCAATCGTTTTTATAAGATAAGAGATAAAAGACAGTGATAATTTAAAATTATTACGATACGTTAGACAAGATTAAGGCAAGGTTGCAGTAATACTTACTTGGGATCGATATTGAATCTTGTGGAAGCAAGTAGAGGTCCAGCAACAGTTTGGACAGTTTTTACAACATTAGTATTTTGTTCCATTTTGGGACTAATACTTGTGCCCCAAGGTGAACCATTGGGACTGAAGACAGTGTCTTCACCGCGAAACAAAGTATGATTGTGAGATTGTACAGGTAAATTTTTTTGCCGGGAGGACCGGGATGGTGTGAAGAATCCAACACCTCCAT
Source organism: Calameuta pygmaea (assembly GCA_031762395.1). Lineage (NCBI taxonomy): Eukaryota > Metazoa > Arthropoda > Insecta > Hymenoptera > Cephidae > Calameuta > Calameuta pygmaea. Next base: position 83,221 of record JASANN010000488.1, read on the forward strand.
TTCTTGGACTATCTTTTCTCCACGAGACTAAAGGAGTAGATGTTTGCTTATTGGCCGAGGATTCAGTATAAGAACGATTGTGAGTATTCACATAGAAGTTATTCTCGATGCCATTGTCCATGTCACAATAGTTCATCCGTGGAATAGGACTGAGTTGACCAGTTAGGTTAAACCTAGAGTTTTTGGGCTCAGAAGAAGAGTCATTACTAAGTTGATACATGCTTCTTCGTTGGTTACTCATTTTCGAAATGATTCGGCTTTGGTAGAGAGTTTTAATGTTTTTGGAGTATTCTCGCAAGTTCTTCAAAATATGTCGGGCAGCGTTCTTCAAGTTTTCGTTGAGTTCGCGGGCAACTTCGATGAGGTACTCGAACGCCAGTAACGCATGAGGCGATAGAATGCTATCGTTTACGAGAAGAGAATAGCACGCGTAAGTCACCAAAATTAAAGCGGTACTGAGAGCGACAAACGGTCCCCAAAGATTGTAAAGGAGCACACACCCACTCAGCACACTTATCAACACGATAATGCCCCGGTTCCCTATATCCCACATATTATTTCAAAAAGGTAACCTCCTCATGTTTGTAAAACAGCACACTCACCGAGTCACCGTAACCTTACCGCGTTTAGACGCGAGGCACACTAGAGGTCCGTTCGTACAAACGTTTTCACGTGCGCCGAAGCACTATAAGATGTGTTCAAAAATGCGCCGAGGGCGCTGCGAGCATCTCGTGTCTCGATCGAATGTATGCGACAAACAGAGACGCCATGATGCACTGTGCCCTGCCGGCTAATTTACGAACACACCTATAGGAGTCAGGAACACGGTCTCGCATACAGGCTTGAAACTATGATGGTGGAGGTGAGTCGCTTAACGACACTGAACTCTAACCCATACTGAAATCCGTACGGCAGCGATGGGAACGAGCAGAGAGAGATAGCAAGGACACAGATGAGTGTAGCAGCCTGTCTGTATTACAAACTGCACAGTCTATGAAAAAGTTTGAGCTGGGTTAAAGCAGTGCGCACGGGGAGGATTGAGCCAACATGACAACCTGAAATAGTGGCACATATATTTTATTTCGAAGACTGCTAAATACTTTGTTCTCCTTTTTATGAGACTCTATATTTATATCACGGGACCTAGATAGGATTTATATATACTTGTACTTCAGTGCTCTTTCCATTGCACGACTGGCACCAGCTGGCACTGATATGTCGGCAAGACCATGATACAAATTAGACGAGGCATAGCCACTAGCGGTTCTGCGCATTCGGACAGTGACGTCACTGGACCCTCTTTTTCCTGTCGGTTCCATTTCGAGGGGCAATCTTCTTATGTAGCGAAACGTAAATAAGTCCCCTTAAACTAACTGATGTCGCTCTGAACGTGACGTCATTGGACCTGCGCGATCTGGATCAAAATACGATTACTAGTGGCTAATACCTCGTTTACTTGTATCATGGGCGAGACAATACTTTTACACGGCTTGTACGCCACATGCGCAGTTTAATTCGAAAAGGACAACCTCATCCACGATGCGAGTGAAATAGCTCCGCGCTGGCCCCGTCACCTCCGAATACAGGCGTACGGATTCCAGTATGGTTCCTTTCTTCCTTTCCTTATGGCTGCAATTCCAGTATGGTTAGAGTTCAGTGCCCAAGACCAGTATGTAACAGAGATGAGTAGAGAGATGAACAACGCTACGGTTTGAGGCGAAATCAAAAACATGGCGCTAAATTGTAGCAGCGAATCCGGAAGTAGAATTTTGTGATCGTCGGCTCCGTCGATAATGCGTATCCCGTCGTAACCGACCTGAACGTGATGATGAACGTGCAGCTTGGCAGGCAGAACTGTTCAGCTACTTACCGCTGGTTCCCTCGTAGAAGATTGATAGCGTTTTCGATTGATAATTTTTTCCACCGTGTTTAAAGTTTAGTTTCATGCTAGTGCAACTCTCTACCGCGTTTGATGACTCTAGGAAAATTTGTAAATCGAAAACGTACCAAGCTACTTCTTTCCCCTTCGGTGCAAGAAAATGATGCCAATCGAAAACTGTATTAGATTTGGAATAAATTCCTTTCTGTGTGACTGAAGGTAAATGAATACTCTTTATGTTTACTGCATCATAATATACATCGTGAATATTGACATAGTACAGTTTCTTAAAAAATATACCGATATACTCTCGTATACCAAAAATATATTTTAATAGTGCCGTATATACATAATCGACAAGTCGCGGATACCATTCGCTAAATGGTTAGAACAGATTTTACTTTTTTCTTAAGAATGTATCAATCGTCTATCGATTACACGTAGAAAGGTTCTCAGCAGCTTGGACCGAGACTGTGCGAATAATGGCTATTCGAATCGCAGACAATCCTTATCAAACGGGCAAAATCATTCGCAGTGAATAATATATTATGCAGGCACAGTATATGTGTGAGATTCAATTGATATTATGTAGAATATTGGTAATTTTATTTTTAATTCGATCCCTTATAATTATCTTACTATTTTTCATAAAAATATAAAAATTCCACAAAGGTTTTCAGGAATTAAAGAAAATCTTAATCATCGGATTATCTAACGTATTTGAAAAATATATGAAATTCCTTAATTTTCCCGACTCATGTCTTCGCATCAGCAGCATCTATTTCGTTAACTGTAAATTATAGAAACATACCACTGTCTTAAATAATTTTTACCATCTTCATCCTTCAAAATCCATAGTATTTTCCATGTCCATATCTTTGAAATCATGTAGACCGTATAAATATCTATTGGTACTTATTAGTTCAGGACATTCTTAAGAATCCAATCTGTTCGTAACCGTAGCGAAAGAATAATAGAAATCTACCTGTACATGCAATATCGTCTAATCCTCTAGGATGCGTTAGTACCAGAGAGCATCGCCATGAATCCGCAATCCTCGAATTGTCATAGAAAGTCCTTCGAATTCCCCGTCCTGACGATAGGACATTATTCCCGTAATTGCTCAGGCTCATTAACTTTAATAAGTGTGAATCCAAACGTCGCATATACACGTATACAATGTTATGGCAATACTTAGGAGTACGCGCCCACGAACGGGGCCTTACATATTATAAATACACTAAAGTCCTAGGATTCACGAATTACCAAAGCCAACGTAATTGAGGTGCGTATCGTCGGGACGGAAATCGTGCCGAATGCTAAATTTACCGGAAGTTCATTGGATCGTCGTCGAGTGTGGAGTGTGGAGTGTCGAGTGTGCTCTACCACATCCTTTTGATGCACTTTGACTCTTCAGTGTCGTGTCGACAATTCTGACTCGCCTCGTCGAAGACAGTGCCTTCCTCGCAGACAAACCGGAAGTCGAGGACTTGCCTCGAAGTGAATCCCGGCGAGCAATAATGAAATAGTCGACAGTCCCTTGGGTCGCCATAGAATCGATACATTTCCTTTTCCAAGCAGTTAAAAGGCGACTGTTTTTGGATAGTCGTTTTAGTTGTTGCAGATTCCACTAGAGGCTCCACCGTCTTCGATTTCTCGTTGGCTTCGTGCGTCTCCGGACGCTCGTCCGATGGTACAGTCGCAGCACTATGCTTAGGGACGCTCCTAACAGATGGCTCTAGTGTCGCAATCGACGAGAGAGTCGTAGCCTCTTTAGTAACTAGCGACGTATTTTCCGGAAGATTTTTGATAACCGTACTGCCATTCGAGTCACCAGGTTTACTACTGACTTGCTTAGTGGACTCATTGTTATTAGCTAAAGTGTTATCTAGAGGATTGGAAGTAGTTGGGTCATTCGCCTTGCTCGGGACTCTCGATGGCGGATACGGAGTGCTAGATGCTGTTTGAAATTCCGAAGCCGACTTTTCGTTCGAGGAAATAGGAACATTTGTTTGACTTACACTAGGATTGATCTCGTCCTTGCTTCTCTGCAAGGATGCATCCTCGGAGGATACTTTCTCGCTGGTAACGTTGGACCGTCTCGATTCGTTCGATTCTGGGACTTGGGATTTCATGGGCTCCAGAGCATTTTCCTCGCTGCCGGTTACTTCTGTTGAGACGGAAATTATTTCCGAAGTACTTTCAAACTCGCCGATTCTCTTTTGAGGCAAGTCACTTCTCTGCGTGCTGCTATTCACTGCTGCGGCTTTTCTTGCCAACAGCGGATGTTTTCGTATTATCGGCTTCGGTGCGATTTCGTTGTAACTTTTTATACGTTTTGCAGGTTTCGGATTATACAGACCAAATGTGGGTTTGATAACGACAGGATTTGGCGATGTCGATGGAGGAATATAATTGTAATTTTTTCTCGCCGTGAATGGTCTAAATAATTTTGGAGAGGTTGGTCGCGCTGTCGTCGTGGTGGTTGTTGTCGTTGTTGTCGTACTAGACGTGGCTCCCATTATTTCTTCCGATTGATCTGCCATCGATCGATCCTCAATTTCATCCGACTGCTCCTTAGCATCCTCGTCCGATTTATCGGAAATATCTCGGTCCTTAGACTTTTCTCGATCCTCGTCTCCCATTACCTGATCCTCCTTCTTCAGTTGTCCGTGCATCGACGTTGATTTTTTCTTATTCTGCTCCTTGTAAAGAGCTGGCTCGTAATTATCATCAACGTAGTCCTGCACGATGTCCTCATCCGAAGTGGTATTGGCTTTATCAGCGTTGTCGTCCTTCTTATCAGTTCTGGGTAACTCATCCGTAAATTTGAGGACACCCTTGGTGTCTTCCGCCTCGGTCGACGATACAGGCGCATCCTCCTCGAAGGAATTCTCAACCGCACTCGAAGTTCCCTCTTGAGAATTCAAAGGCTCCTCCGATCCGACGTATTCGGCTGACGTCGTCGAGTCCTCGCGACTCTGGGAGCCTTTGTAATCGTCCTCGGAATCAAGTTCTTGCGATTCGGTGAAGGACTCTTCCCTCGAGTCAGGATACTCCGCACTCCTATCCACAGATTCGATTTCTCCGCTGAATTTTTCCGGGAGAGTTTCTTGCGACGTGTAGTCCTCCCCTTCCTCCTCCTCCTCCTCAGATTCCTTCCGGCTCCTCGAAAACTTCTGACTCTTGTCCTGTCGCCGTGAAGACTTTTCCCCGGACGAAGAATCATTCTCCTTCTCAAATTTCAAACTTTTATCTCTCCTTGGTCCTTTATGACTTTCGAGCGAGTCAATCTTATTCGGAGATTCGAGCGACTTCTCTTCGGAATATTCATCAGAGTACTGTTGGGATCCTTCGTAATCCGATTGGACGTTCGACGTGTTCTCATCCGACCTGTATTCTTCCTCATTGGACGGGAGGAAATCTTCCTCGATGGAAATATCTCTTTCCGTGTTCTTCTCCTCTTCCACCGATATTTCCTCCTCCGACTGATTCTCCGAATCTATGACGCTCGAGTCCTTCGTGGGTTCTTTAGTGCTTTCCGAATGATGGGCTCGTCTGTCCTCGACTCCAGTGACGCCTTTGCCCAAATTGTTCTTGGAACGCTGGGACCCACTTGGTGCACTAACTTCTCTCGTGTCGACTTCCTTCGACGTCCTGGACTCTGGTTCCTCGAATATTTTACTATCAATCTGCTCCTCGGACTCGGAATCCAAGGACACAGGCGACCTCGTCGCGCTCCTAGGTCCATCGGACCTCGCCCGATTTCTTTCTGATTTTCGCTGATTCTCCTTGGCACTTTCCGTCCTCTTAGCCGCATTTGACGCAAACGAAGATGGAAATCTGAGCTTCGGTGGACGCAAGCGTGGCGCCCCTGTTCTTGGCTGATCCGTCGTCGAAGAACGTTCATCCTCACCCTTGTTCTTTCTCGTTTTCTGCGCTGTGGTTTCAGCAACTTTAGAATTCAATTTTTCCTCCCGTTCGACAGGAGGTTCTTCGGCGATCGACATGATTTTCGAATTTTCGATTGGACCATCCTCTTCCTTGTTGGATCCTTCCTGTGGCTCCAGTTCGGAATTTTTTCTTGATTCAGAATCAGCCAATCTCACGCTGGACCTTGATTCATCCCTTCCGTCGTTAGTATTCCCAATAGTCTCGCTTAACTTTGAAGATTCCGAAACGTCAGCTGATTTAATCTCCCTGTCCTCAGCATCCGAGTTCTTGATAGTCGAGGCAGGTTTTGGCTCAGCGTATCTCTCGGTGCTCACGTTTTCACTATTCAGTGCGGACTTGGCGAAAACGTGTTCGGCGCTGACCGATATATTCGAGTTGCCATGTAATTTCGATTTATCTACTTCAGTCGCATTTAGTAGCTTAGCATTTGAGACGGAATCGACTTTAAGAATTTCCTTTGTCTTTGATTCCTTAGGTGGTTCTGTGCTTTTGGATGGAGCCGATTCCTCGTCATTAACTTCTCGATCAATTTTCCCAACTTCGGTTGCCGATTTCGATTTAACATATTCTACGGCATCCGACTCCTTGCTATTAAGAATAGATTTCGTTTCTATGTATTCCTCCGCATCTGATTCTTGACTGCTCAACACAGACTTCCTCTCGATACCATCCTTATCAGTCAATTTTTTATCTGGACCAACCTTCTCGGGTTCAGTGAACTCTTCGGCATCGGAAGCTTTAGTGTTCAGAGTAGATTTTCTTTCGATCTGCTTCCCAGCATCAGATTCTTTGCTGTTCGATGACGATTTTGAGTCGTTGCTTTTTTCTTTAATAGTTTCTTTGTTCTTTAAAGAAAACTTTGGCTCATTACCTTCTTCGGCATCAATTTCTCCGGTGACCGTAGTTGACCTTATATTCTCCGTAGTTCGTTCTATGTCCTTTTCTGATTTTGGATCAACGTCTTCTTCGGCATCGGACTCTTTGCTGTTCTTAGCTGATTTTACCCCAATGTAATCAGCATCCGATTCGTCGGTGCTCGGTTTTAATTTATATTCAGCGCTCTCGGGACTCTCGCCTTTTTTCATTGGTTCGTCCTCGACGCCTTCCTCGGCGTCGGATTCTTTGCTATTTAAAACTGATTTAGTCTCGACGTCTTCCTCCTCGTCAGATTCTTTACTATTCAAGCTTGACTTATATTGATCGGTATCGGAACTGTCAACAAGAGATTTCGGGTCGACGTACTCATCTCCTTCCGATTTCTTGCTGTTTAACAGCGTTTTAATCTCAACGTGTTCCTCAGCATCCGATTCTTTATCACCAGAAACAGATTTTTCGGCCTGTTTCTCGTTTTGAAGATTTACATTGATTTTTTTCGAACTTTCTTCATTCTTCAATTTGTGCAAAGTTCCTTCACTCGGAATGTGTTCTTGATCGACCTGCGTCGTATCAGTTTGATTGGTCGGATCGAAATCGAAAATTTTTCTATGTTTCGCTTCACTAGGAATTACCGTTCGTTCCGATTGATTTATCGCAAAATCAGTCTCAGGCAATTCCTTTGAATAATCGATACGTTCTCCGAGAAGAATAGCCTTGAACTTCTGGAGATTCTTTTTAATGCTTCCGATATCCGTGATTTCCTTAGTGTCATCAAAAAAGGCATCATCAACTGAATCATCGTCATCGAAAATATTTTTCTCCGGATCTCGCGAGCCTTCGACTGCGTCTTTGTAATCTTCATAATTGTCTTCGTCATCCTGTTCCTTTCGAACGGATCTTTTATTTCTCGAATGAGTCTTGTCAAGAATGTAAGAGCCGAGATGCTGATGGACTCTCCTTGCATTCCTGATCTTCGGCACGTCCTTATAAAAAGGATCGAAGGACTCGTCGCCCTCTTTATAATCGTCGTAGCTAGCTGGTATGGTCGGCAGCGGGAGCGTAACAAACTGAGTGGAGTTCAAAGGTCGCCCGGACTCGTCGCTGACACTTGCCTTAGCCGTAACTATGACTCTCGACTGTGAAGGAAGCAACGCGGAAGGATTCTGCACGATTCTCTGAATATCGGGCGGCGGTAGGTTAATAGTGATTTGATGAGGCTTCAGATGAGGAATCGAGGCTGGTGGCGGCAGATGAATATGTTGAGTAACACGATCAGAGCTTGGCTGTTGCTGGGGCTTAGTGGGAGCTGAAGGCCTCGGAGTCGGATAAAATGATCTGACGGTAGGTTGCGCTGTTGTCGGCGTAGGAAGAAAATTTTGCGATATTTTCGATAGTTCCGGAGCCTGAGTAGCTTTCGGCTGAGTTCGGCTCGATTCCGAGGGAATCGGAGAAATTGATAATTTCGATACTTTTCCCTTATTGATTGGTTGGACGGCTACCAGTGGCCTTCGATCCGATTCGTGTTCTTCATCTTCACCCTCATCCTCGCGCTCCTCCTCCTCCTCCTCCTCCTCTACCTCCTCCACCTGCTCCTCCTCCTCGTTGTCTCGATACTCCGAAGTCTCTCTCGGATTGTTACTGTGTATAGAAAACTGTTCCGTCGTACTGGCGATCCCATTGTTATGAAACAATGGATTTATCAAAACCGGATTGTTAGCGTTGCTGTTCAGGAGCGTGTGAATAGTCGACGAGGAAGTACGGAAGAGTGGCGCCACCGTCGACGGTTCGTTGTGAATTACTTGAGGGGTCGGACTGGAGCTGTATCTGACTTGATGGATCTGAGGAGGGTTCGTCGTAGGATTTAGAGAACCCTGATTGCTGAACAGTTGATACGAGGTTGCTTGATTGTTCTGATTGCGCGCGGCATTGTGGAAAATGTATTGGTGATGATAGCCACCGTTCTTGTCGTCGTAGAGTGACTTGGACTGACTGGTCTGGACCGAGGGGAAGGGTGGCTGCGGTTGATAATGTTGAGGATATCCCGTGGGATGCTGATAAGAGTTGGGTCTTGGGCTCGTCGACGGCTTCGTAGGTCGTGAGGTCGTCGACGTAGTCGTTGAGCTCGTAGTTGACGGACGTGCCGATGTTGTTCTCTGCTGATGATCATCCGTGCCCTCGGTCGGCTCACCGTCGTCCTCGCTGCTCTCGTGCAAGCTGAGAAAAAAAAGTGAACCGATTGACGATAGGACGAGCTAGAGACTTTCCTATAAATAATTCGACGCGTAAAATAATGCGCTCGCACATGATTCGCTACGATGCAGTTGCAAGCGACGTCAGTGAGACGCGAAGATAAGACAAATAAAAGAATTTATCGTGCGGCAGCAGCGCGATCAAAGCAGATATTATCATCAGAGTCGGATCGGCGCTTTCTTGGAATAAAAATTAAACGAAGATACGATAGCTATAGCCTCCGCTGGGCATAATTAATCTACGGAAGAGGCGCTGGGTGCATTAAAAAAAAGGATCGAATTACGAAGATCAGACATGGATATGCATATGTGGAATTATGGAAAAGTACCGATTAGGAATTACCTAACGCAGCACAAAGATATATTGGGAGGGAGGGAAGGAGGGACGAACGCTTGAGTTTCCCGAGTGTTGCCGTTCAGGTATGCTAAATGAAAGGCATTCGGTTCCTGCGGTTTTTTTATCGAAGCGTTCACCGTGGGTGAACGTGTCTACGTAAAGAGTACCTACTTGCGCCGTGCACCGGTCGGTTACGTGTCAGTGCGTAAAATCATATACGAGGACAATTATCGCAAGCCGGCTCTAGTCCGGAGTCGGAGCCACAGTGATAAAAGTGGTCGAGCAAGCAGACAGGCGGCTAGGCTGCTAGGCTGCTAGGCGGTTAGGCAGCTAGGCAAGGACCTCTGCTGCGTGTCGAGCGATCGAGTTTCACGAAAGATATAATATTCTGAGAAAACCGGAAACGCTGTGTCAATCGAACGTCTCTGCGAATGGAGACGCAGGACATAGAGAGAATTCTGAGTAGCTATGAACACTGCCGCACAGACTGCCTTTTAGCGACTGGGTCTGCTCAATCGAAAAAATTCCGGAGGCAGAGTATCAGCCTAATGACCTAGGCGATCTACCTTTCCAGATAAGGATAACAAATTAATAACCATGTATCTTCGGCGTCGATGACCCCGGGGCAGAAAGTTTAAGCTCTGTTCACCTGTTAGGACTAGGAGCTAATGTTAACCCGAGACCAGGTCGAAAGTAGGATGATGAGGCAAAAGATTAATTTCTATTATCCGAGCAGGCACTTATAGGCAGCGCTAAGTGAAGGAGCAGCCCGCCCGGAATGATCGATCAGACGTGGGCGTCGGAAAGGAGGTTTTCGAACAAGGCTGTCCCGCCTGTTCCATGTCGAAACGAGTATCCGGTGGCCGCTACAACCTTCCTACTACCTAATAGAATCCGGCGCACAATAGCAACTACGTCAGCTGCACCACAGTTCACATTCAGCGAGAAATTGGCCAGTAATCGCAATCTCGAAGCGCGCCTGACTTTCCAATAATTCATAAACAAAGGGACCACCCGCTGTAGCTTACGAACCTGAGTGTCACTGCATTGTTGCCGTAGAGTTCAAGGTTCAAGTTGTAGAATCGTTCGCTGGTGCTGCAGTCGACCTCGTCTACCCTCTCGCAGACCCTCGTCTCCTGGTCGAAGACGGTCCCGTTCAGGCAGAGGAACTTTATGTCCATAATCTCGTCTGAAATCAAGTCTCACGATAAAGAACAGATCATTATTCGGGGGTCTCTGTGAGGGCTGACGATTCCTAGCAAATATTTTAGCATTTTTTTTTCTTTAAAGTCTCAATAATTCAATTTCATTGAACTCCTTAACCCCTGTGTCTCTGATTCTCTTATCTGACGCACCCATTTCCATCTTTCTTGATCATCAACGAAACTAACGAATCCTGCATTTCCCATTGGGATTCAATATGCCCGATCCAGTGATCCTTCGAGGATCGTTAAGAACGTGAACTGATTTAGGATTCTTCTTGGGTGAACCAGTGACGTTGCGACAGTCGAATAGGAAACAATAATCGGAGTAATTTATAAGAAATGATAGAAAACTGTCACAGAAAAGAAATCAATTGACCTTTAAGATTATCTGATCAAGATCGAGTGAATTTAGAATTATTTCTTAGCGAAATTCTTCCAATGGCTACTTAGTATCTATAGATTGATTGGTAATTCCAGAACAGGTGGCTAGATCGGTTACGTATAGAATTCAGCGTGAAACGAGCCAAGCCGATCTTAAGCGATATGATAAAAATACATTTTACAGGTTCGATTTGCGCAATCGATTATGCAAGAGAATCCCATATGGCGTCGATGCTGTCACATCCTGGCAAAAATTGACGGGATCCTCAGGCGTAAAGAGCGAATCGTTCGCTCCGGCGAAATAAATCTGATTGTCCGTCGTGTTCCGCGAGCGAGAAATTTTTTGTCAAATAATCAAAGTGCTTCGTTTAAAAGTCCGTGTTTAATTGGAATTTTAAGAGGGACTCGAGAATGTCACGGCCGACCAGTTCGACAAGTGAAATGACAGCGTTACTGACCTAGGAGATGCCTCTTATCCACCTTATACGGATCTCATCCTTAAACGGAATCGAAACTGCAAATACTCGTTCACCTTTTTATTTTCAATTATTTCTTTTGTCCTTCACTTTTCTTTCTCTCTCGCTCTCCTTCTTTCCGGCACTTATCTCTCGGCTGCTCGTTTAACAGTCGATATTTCGAACTGCCGGACGACTGGACAGTCCGGGCTCGTTTCGTGGAATTCGACCCGATTTCATAAGACTGAATTACCTTTCTGTCCGATGGTGCAAACGTGGAACATCTGGCAACCAGTCTCCACGTCTGCATAGTATCCACCTATCACCTTTCCCTGGCACGAGAAATTCGTCTCCGGCAAATTGTCAAAATCCAGATACTGCAAGCAAAACATTGAAGATCGCACATGTAGGCGATTTTTTGAAATTTCGTTTCGACTACGGAAAGAAGCAACATTTTTCGTAGAAGAATCCTATAGATTCTTCGACAGTTTGTTATCCGATACTTACGCCAGGTTCCCCCGCGCTGCAGAATCCGAAGCCATGGTGGAAGTCGAAGATCGAGATGATGACTGAAAGAAAAAAAGAAAAAAAAATGAAATACATTTGAACGAGACCGTTCGAGCGAATTAATAGAGAAAACGTTGTGTGTATTACGCGAGAGGACTATTGTGCGAGCGCGGAGGCGGTGGAGGCGGTGGAGGCGGTGGAGGCGGTGGAGGCGGTGGAGGAGAGCTGCAGTATACATAAGAAAGTAGGATGAGCCGGAGAGGTTCGAAGGCAACAGGAGGTGGATGAGACTATTAAAACTTTCACCGAGCTTATCTAACTCGTCAGGGCGCAGGCGCTAATTATTTCTGGCAGATTAAATAATTTTCGCGACGTCCGAGCGTTTTCGAGTAATTCGCCAGACAGTAACCATTAGCAGGATTACGATATTGTGCTTCTTACGTGTCTTCGTGCTGTGCTCCTCGTGAAATTATCGCGGCTCGAAAATTCCCAACGAAACAGTCGCCAAATTTCCCGAGTCCACTTATCCATCTTGCATTAAATTATACAGCTAACAAATGACAGACGTATAAATATCCATTGTGCGCGAAAGTGCCCCTTTGATTGATGGAATCGATTCATCGAAGCGTCCAATCGAACCCACGTAGCCTGCTTCCTTTTTCCTTATTTCGATAACGCTATATTAATTCCGAGAATACGTAACCGTTCGTCGATTCCCCCTCCTACCTTGTCGGATCAATAACAATAATCGATAACAAAATATATCTTCGATTTTATTACCTCTTTTATTTTTCAATTCACCCGTTCACATTTAGACTCGGCATTTATTGGACGTTTCTATTCGGATAAAGAGATATACGTGATTAATAAATAGTCCATAATAATGAAATCCAAGCCGAAGAATAAGGAATTACTGGCAAAGTGTTATCGAACAAAGACAGACAGATGGCGCTGGTGTCGACGTCTCAAATTCGACGGAGAAGAAACTGGATAGGATTGGACGATTTTTAAGTGGGAGAAATAGAGACCGGATAGCCAGTGACCTCGATCCGTTACACCTGCGAATTCTGAGGGAAGGCGAATTTCTTCAGTCTTTACTATTTCGAGTGTTCTGCTTTTCCGCCTCTGGGGGGGGGGGGGGGGGGGGGGGGGGGGGGGGGGGGGGGGGGGGGGGGGGGGGGGGGGGGGGGGGG
>JASANN010000488.1:96356-110646 GCA_031762395.1 Calameuta pygmaea
TGTTTTTAGGCACTACCCCCCCCCCCCCCCCCCCCTCTAGTCCTGACAATAGATCGAGATACAAAATTAGTTTTTGCATCCTCCTGCTGGCGTTATGTCTTATGTCTATGATGCTACAATTATATATCTATATAGTCACTGGACACATATATATGTATACCCGGTGAAGTACAACCGTACGATGGGTACTTTGATTCTTTGCGTTTGACTCTAAAAATGAAGGCAGTGCGACAAAAACCTTTCACTGCAACTCGACTATAATTCCGAACATATCGACACGGGCGTATCCGATTAAATTAAAACTTGCCAGTCGACGTATTCGGTTTATTAATAACTAGACTAATACGCCCGCGACAAAAATTGAACGAATAGAGTATCGCACTCTGCATGTCTATTATAGAGAATTAGAATTTCTATAGCGAGAAGATAGCGACTTTTTAAATTGATCGCTAACTGAGGTGTCATTTTCTCAAATTATGCAAATCTCAGTAAATCGGACAATCCTTTCTTATTGTTAGACCAGCTATTCTATTTTTGAAATGGTGCAAAGCTATTGGTCAATTATAAATTTAATAAAATTTTTTTTTGGGGGGGAATCTTTTATCTTTTTCACTCAGGGCTGCGGCGAGTTACATCTTTTTATAAATAAGTTAATCAGCCACCTCCGTTAATTAATATTCCATCAATAAATTAGAGCATTAATTTTTGCCACTCTAACGTTAATCGTCACCTGTATGACTGATATTGTTTTTAGCGAAACGTTTTCCTTCATTTGACATCTGTCAATAGGTAGTAACCCTAGCTGTCAAAAAACAATAAATTCACATTAATCATCCGACTAATCAGCATTTCGTAAAACGAAAACAAATTTTTCACAAGACTCGATAATATATCGTGACTTTTTTTATGTTACCCAACCTGGCGAGGTATTCGGTCAATTTAATAGAATATGTATATCACTGCACATTTCAACTGTTTCTACAAACGCAAGATTCACAGGAGACTTAAAAGTATTTTCTGAATTTTTGCATTTCTTCGATTCGACGATTATTCGGTATTATCATAGCGATCGAAACTCGATTTCGACAGGCACATGATTTTCCGCTAAGGAAATCCAGGCGTGTCGCGATCAGTGAAACTTCTATTGGCCAATTAAGCGAAAAGTCAAAGCAGACTCGCGGCATTCGGTCGGACGGGCCTCGTGCAATCGGCGAACATCGTCGGGCAAAGCTACGTTCGCCAGCGAGAGCGGAAAGTAGGAGGAAATGGAAAGTGGAGAAGGCCCCGTGAGGCCCCGTGAGGCCCCGTGAGGCCCCGTGAGGCTCCTTCGCATGCTCAGTCGGTTCGCCATATCGTGGATTCCTTGCTAGAAACCGAAATTTCATAAATAATTCCTCGAGCGTCTTCAGCGTTCTCAGCTACCTGAGCAGCGAACCGTGGCCAAAAGTTTCAAGAAAGTTACGCGTGCGCGGCGCGTTCGGCACTTTGTACTTTTCATTGCTATAACGTTATAAGGGCTATAAGGAAAATAGTGAAGCAAAAGATTCTAAGGCGTCTCGATAGGTGTCGCGTCGGTCGTTGAATATCGGCGCGCGCGCACCGCTCGAGGAAATCTCAGCTTGCGCAAGACCCGTTCATAAAATGACGCATTGGCCACAGATTGACTAAATTATATTAGACACTGGTGCACATTAGGGAAAGAGACGTCGCGCGTCTCCAGATCGAATCGATCGATCCTCTTCCGTGCGGTGGCCGCTGGATTGAAGAAGCGTCGCCGAGAATGCGAGTGATCGATTCCTCCTACGTCCAGTCGACTCGTGTCAACAGTCGGAATTGACTCGCGACCAGAGAACCAAGCGAGCTCGTCACTCGGGACACGCGTGTTTCGAATGGCATTTCGCAAAGATGCCCCAAGATTCGCGAACGTCGCTACGTTGTGAACCAAGATAAAACCCGAACTCTCGACGTCGGCGTGGATCGTTAAACGGGTTAACGGTCCCGTAAAGACGTCCTTTGGTTCTTGATTACTTATCCCGCACGAATAGGCCGGGGCCCACGAGACACGTAGCACGAATACGGATGCTACATGCATATTTATAAACTTAAGTCTCCCAACTCCTGGATCATCCCGCACATTCCGATTCCGATGGGAAAGTGAAGTTGTACGTGACGTAGGGTAGTCGTGTTTATCGGCTGATAAATCACTGACGTAAGGAAACAATTTCCGAAGGATTCTTAAATAGAGACAAGAGGCGACGCCAACGCCGAGAATTCCCGAGGACGCGCGTCGAAAATTTGAATATTTCGCGATCGATATCTCGACTTTTTATTACCAGCCAGAAGCGAATACATTGAAATAGAACTAAATGCGCCACGTGAAAAAAGAAAAAAAGATTTCTCGAGTGAAAGAGAACCTAGTGGATTTGCGCAATATTTTTTCGAGAATCTTAATCAAATGAACTTTCGAGTATAATTCGTGATGGTTCCGATTATTTACGACAGAGTAATCCCGGGAGTTCTTTATTGGTTTACCACGTCACCCAAGGGCCTCACCGCAACGGAGCGACCAATTCGTAACTCATCCGTTAACGTATCCTTATGTCCCGTTCACACGAATCCCACCAGAGATAATAGGCCCAGGGGCCTACCGATCCCATACTCAGGTCGTCCAGGTGATCCACATCCACCGGATGACCTCGTGCCACAACTAACCTACCCAACCAGACACCTACTTACCGATCTACGTACCGGTCCGCTCGCCGTTGCAATTTCGTCGACGGAAACAAATGACCGTCATTCTTTTACCAATCCGTGAGCTTTCACATACGGCGATTAGAACGAACCCGATCGCAGGATTTCTCGGGTGTATCGTATCAGCGACGACTGATAGCTCAGGATGTCAAGTGGGCTCACCCGAGCAACCCAACGCACCAGACACAAACAACCGATTGATCCGTCAAGGAGACTCCGCGTACGAATAATTGCCTTTAGGAGAGTCAAGTACTCGATTGCCACGTCGAGTGTCAGCGAATTCGATTGCGAAAGAGCCAAAAGCCCCGACAAGAGCGGCGCCTCGGCCCTCGATAAGGCCACGCTAATTATCTTCCTAACTACGAGCATCATTTTTAGCACTCGCGGCGTCGCTACTTACTGTTATTCTTGGGGTCTTGCGACCCGTAACCATAGCAACGCCATTGCCGATGTATCTATAGACTCTTCGGTCATTCTTGCTCACGGTTCGCCTGCGTCACGATACTCGTTATGTCGATTCAAGTAATATCCGGGATGCGTCAGTGCGCAAGTGCGTCTGCGCAGATCGCACCGATCGCACCAGGACGATACATTTTCATAATACGACACGCTTCCATACGTGTGTTCACGTGTAGACATGTGTGTCCCTGAGTAATCGCTTGGATCAAAGTAACATCGCGGTGATATAACAGAACGCGTAACGACTTGCGAGTCGCCTGTGTGAATCTCATGACATTTACCTCGTTGCGTCCTCCGACTGCCTCCGACTGCCTCCGACTGCCTCCGACTGCCTCCGACTGCCTGAATCTCTGCGAAAGGGCAATGGTCCTCAGGAATGGCTGACCCCTCTTGACCGTTGCCAACATTACGGATCAAAAGAACGAAACCATTTCAGGGTGAATTATGTGCCTGACTGTAATCGACGCTCCTCGCCAGGAGGAATCTGATAATCCTTCTGTACAGGTACGACCCGATATAGATATAGAGAACTGCAGACGCTGGCGAGTACAAAGCAAAAGGCCGATGATACGGGAAGAGATTCTCCTTTAAACGAATTAATTACAGAGCCATGCAAACTTGCCGATCTTACTACTTAATCCTATGCCGATCTCGTGTCCCAGCTGCTACGATTTGCTTAAAGAGTAATATCGGCTTTGCCTTTTCTCCGATCCTCTCAGGTTCTGGGCTTCTTGGGTTTAAGTATCAAGAGTCAAAGATTGCTTAATCGGCACCGTCTCCTATCGCTTCAACCGGTATCTATATCTATGCACACTCCTATATATCCATGTAGCTACGATCTTCCCAGAGATTTTTATTGGCACTCGCGAAGAAGAGTTACACTTTCCGTTCCCCTTGCGTATATTTGCGCAAGAGTCTCCATCGAATAGCCATCGAGACCTACATAATCCTATATGAAGTGTCTTCCACCTCGGTGCGCTGGTTTCACTATTTTTTTTCCCCTCTTCTTCTTCTCCCATAACACGCTTCCCCGGAGCTCTACCTTGGCCGCGTCCACGTTTTTGCTTTCTACACTTAATCGCATCCTGCCAGTCAGCCTTACCATTCCAAGTATCATGATCGCATTCTTCCCTCTCGATTCTCGAACTCCACGAGGAAGCGCTTCTTCGTGGCGAAGGTTTATTAAAGTCGAAAGGGCATTCGGTGCGCTATTCTAGAATTACGTAAGAAGAGCACCTTTCACCTCGAGGACTCCTCGTCGACACATCTTCGATATACATATTATCTTTTATCAACTACCACGTTAACGTATCATTTATATTGTCATTTTAATCGAGAATCAGGCATCTTCCAATTAATCGTTCGATTCCCAGCCAATCATACGTCTCCCTCGAGCGTAATATTAAAATGTTATAATGGTCGTCCGGCGTTAACCTCTCGTGCCTGATTATCGCCGGAATCGGGATTTAGCGCGGGCGTCCTAGACAAAGGCATTTATTCAATTAGAACGATGATAAAGGCCGTTCCAGACTGTCTGCACGCCGGAGTCTCTGTCAGACGTGCCAACGGACGGCTCGGGACTCATTCCTGAGATAAGGACTATCGCATATAGTTATACGTTCCTGGTATACGACATTACTTAGGTATATTCCGGACGAGACGCGTCCCTGCATAAGAGCATAGTTGAACTGATTTTGTGATAAAAAAATCGGCGAATCTAATTGATTTCGAGATAAAGACTTGAAAGTTGTATTATTATTATTATTAATAACCAAAGAGTACCGGTAGTCATGGGTCTCGGTTAATTCCCGAATCGCAGTCTTAACGAGGATCATTCACCGTTTTGTGGGAGGAAGGATTGCGGAGCACGAGGATCAAGAGGATAACTGGCTGTTAGGTCGTTAGGATGAAAGTGAAGGTGAGCGCGTCTCGAGTCTCGGCTCTGGACCTAACGGGAGGACCGTTAAGCTACTATCGAAGAAGACATTAATCGCTATTGACGTCACGAGTTTTAACGGTAACCGATGAGGCTGTAATGATGACGTAGCAGAGCGTGGCTTTTTTTTTTTACTTTTTCGTAATCAACTGATCGTTATGAACCGAGACTGAGATTTTTTGCAGATGGTATTCATGCTCGACACAGGTACCTATAGATGACGAACCCTGTTTCTTCTTTCAGTGCGATCGTTAAACTTGAAAAATAATTCGCGGAGAAATAGTGCAGTAAAGAAATTCGTTAAGATGCGTAAGTAGACGGGCGAAAGGAAACTATTTGAATTTGGCGCGACCTTTCGAGGTCTTAAGGTTGGCTTGCGTGTTGAGTTTTAGAAATTCAAAGATCAAGGTCAACCATTGATGTAGTGGAGTCGTCGATAATTTTCACAGTCATTCAAATTCGATCTGTTACGAGCCACACCTCGATCCTGCCGATCACTTTCTTCGCCGCTTCCTGCTTTCCTTAGGCAAATCAAGACGGAAACAAAGAGGATTTAAAAGAAACAAATATATCGAGATCTGGCGAAGACGATCGATAGCTGAAAAGATATCTTTTTTTTTTAAATGTCTACTTGTATAAATGGGTCGAAGTAGTTTTCAGTTTATTTTTAGTCTTGTGTACTTTAGACACCTACTTTCCTTTGCGTGTCAACAAGATGAACTCCTGACCAGTACCAATACGAAAAAGATTATCTACGATCTAGATAAACAAGGTGGATCTTTGAAAATAAATCGTTTCCCATCCACAGCTTCAAATTTTGAAAGATTCTAGGAGCAAAGTTGATCTCAGTGTCTGGCGGGAATTTCAAAAGACTTTTCCATCGGTCGCTCGCCGAGCGTGCGTGCGCTGCGCGTCGGCGTCATTAAGAGAAGCCAATGACGTGTGCGTAGCTGAACGAGCACGAATAACGAACAGTGTGTTTACACGCATTCAACCGTGACCATGAAAGTCGTCTAACAATAAGAGGAACTCTCCGTGTTAAATCACTGAGAAGAATTTCTTATCGGACAAGGGAAAGGGCATTAGTCAGATAGAGAAGAGAAAATTTCAAAACTACAATTTACATTAAATTCCTATGAGTTCCAATGGTCCTCGTGGACGAGTCAATCGACAGTACAATAAGATCTGTCAGCTTGACAAAAGAAGATAAAAGGTCAAAGTCTGCCCTTTTCTCACTCTACAGCTGATCGAGTAAAAGTGGAGAAAAAATGAGCCATGACGAAGACCCAGGAAAGAGGAGATAACAAGTCGCAGTCCTTCTTGAGCATTGAACAATCCTGAGTCGAAAAGTGTTGATCGACGAAGATGATCTTTCGGCAGGATCTGATCTCTATGCGAAACCAGACCCTGGAGAATTTCGGAACGCTCGGCATTTCTCCGTCATAAGTCACTGAGAGTGAGAGTGAGATCGGAGAGGGAGCGAGCCGGAGAAAGATGGAAGAAATTCCTGCGGTAGGTAGAAGAACTCGTTTCATTAAAAAAAAAAAAAAAAAGGCTGTCCTTTGAAGCAAAAGCGAAAGGTCGCAGCCACTTAACCGGCTCGCTAAATATTTATGACGATTATCCATCGGCGCATGCGTGATCTTCCATTGTACCTTACGGTATTCACGTAGAGACAATACGTTACGCTTGCGCTTGCGTGACGCCAAGTGCAACGTTGTTTCGCGGATTCTCGTCCGCGCGCGTAAATAAAATTTTGTTATCTTACGATGCTTTTCGTTGATCGACATACTGCGCGTCGATCTTCTTCACGAGCGAACTTTCTTTTCTCGAAATTCGTAGATTCTATAAATAGAGACATTAGCATAGGAACCGCCGAGACAATCGGAGTGGTATGTCGTCTCCGTATTCGCAGTAGGCAGCCAATGTTAATCAGGGCTAATGTCGTCAATTGCCATTCGGAAACGTGGCGGTTGGACAATTACGAGGAGTCGCAAAGACGAGCACGGGCGCCTTTTCTTCGTTCTTCCTTCCACGGAGGAGCTCCTGGATTCCTGGATCATCGGCTGATTTACTGAGAATAAGAATAAGATGCTGCCGGCTACTCTGCCGCGCACGCAAGCTGGACCAAGTGCTTTCTGCTTGTCTGATCTTCGGTAATTCCACGAATTTCATGAAAATCTATCGACCGGGTCGGATATCTCGAGTATTACGTAAATGGTAAACAATGCGTGGTAAGAGGCAAAAAGTCGTCCATTAGCACCAAGAACGAAGGCACTGAGCACGCTCTCTTGTTACCTAACGATATTTTAGAGATTTTACGCGACGTTTATCGCCTCCGGAGAATTTGCTCGATTTTACGAACAATGGAGCTTCGATCGATTCGCCATGCCACTTTACTTTCTATGAGGTTTATTCATTATCAATTTTATTGTTCTTCTCCGCGGCAGCTCACCGCAAAAGATCCCCGGGTAGTCCGAGTACAGGCAGGTACGTTGATTTCCGCTTTTTTTTTCAGATTATCGAACGGATCCAGACTCTGGGAATTTTTGTTTTAAGATTTTGGGAGCGATGAGAATAACGATCGCCCCATGTGACACGACGCCTCGCGCCCCCCCCTGGATGTCATAGACGATTTTACCTGGTCCTTGTCGTGTAACTGACTAGTGAGAGTCGTCGAAAAGTGAAACGATCTGTTTATCCTTCCAATCGTGCATCCTTGCGAATTTTCTAGACGCTAAAAATTAGCTGTCGGTGGACATCAGTCGATGCCAAAGTGCCCAGGCAGCAGCTTTTGAAGCATCTAGTACACCTGTGCCGATCGAACGGGAAGGAGTTAGAAACAGCTAATTATCAGACACGTGCAAATATTTCCTCTTCAAATTTTGTCCAACTTTCGTTAGATACACTGAAAGATCTGTGGGTCGTTTTGCGAGGAACGTATGTGGCGCCCCCAGGGTGGAACCGATCAGCGAGAAGTTTAACTGAAAATACGAAGCAGGATGCACGAGGTTCGATTTGTTGTGGACGTGACCAATGGACCCATCGACCGTGCAGCTTCTTCTCGGTCTCTTCTTTTTTTAGGATTTCCCATGGTTCTCCAGAAATTCCCACAATGCATCACCGAGCAGTCGCGTGCAAATTTCGATCGGGCCTGAGAGCAAACCAATAGAGAGAGAACTTCGGCCTTCGAGCCTTTCTACTTGAAAAAAAAAAATTTCCTCTCGTTCGTCCGTAAAAAAAATTCCTCAAGATCGCACAGAGACACAAACGCTGCTCCTGGTTCATGTACGATATTTAAGATCTTTTTTCTCGACTGGCTCGTCTTTCGTAACGCGTCTATCAGAGATCGCGAATATCCTTACAGCGTTGATAATTAACGCGTCCTATGAACCATGTTCCTCGCGATGCAGTCCAGTGTAGCTTTCCTCTCGAGTCTCTCACCTGGTGCAATAGAGTTACTTCCGGTCTGCGCCTCTCCCTTCACGGGATCTCCAGTCATTACTATTCAAGAACCCGCACCGGAAACGGAAACCCTCCATTACGTGGAGTTACTGTCCCCCAGATTACAGGACATTCCACCTTCTTGTACATCGACGTGTCAACGGCTCCGATTTTACGAAAGTTCGCCCAGTCTTAATTTATTTATATCATATTAATTTATTCTTCAATTTATAATTGGGTATCTTAATGAAATTTTCAAGAACTCGACGACTAATCCACAAATTTCACGGTGACTTGGATCATTATCGAAATTCGCAAGGCCGTGCGGATACCAAGTGTGAGTTTGCGCAGATTCGCTCGAAGAAAAAATAAGGAGAACCGATGAATGGAGAACCGAAGCACGTGGTGACTCAAACGTAATCAGCTGCCAGATGTTTCTCTAGGTATTTTAAAACATCTTTCGAACTTTTTATTTCTCTTTCGCGAGAACGAAAAATATTTTTCTTATTTCTCATCGAACGAAAGGATCATTCATCGCTGATCGATACTCTACTATCGATTAGAAGCATACGGTGCGCATGGAAGGCAACCAGCACGTGGGCGTTTCCATTTAGTTTCAATGGAGAGTCGAGCAGTTGAAAACGGCAACCGCTTGGCTGTTCGTAACAGAATGTATAACCGGTCCTGGTGCTCGCGTGAAACGCGCTCACTATTTTTCTGCAAGAATACAGGAGTGTAAATGTCTCCGAGAGCGGCAGTTCCAGTGCCCGTTACGCGCGAGTGCGCAGGCGCACGGACAAAATTATACACTTGGAAAAAAAAAAGGGCGAAACGAAATATCCTCGACTCGACTACCTTTTATCACAGTGACGTTCGTTAATGAGAGGAGAATCGGCAAGTGAGTAAAAAAATTGTTCTAGAAATAGAAAAAATGTTTATTCGGTGAAATCGAAGAGAAGGAAACGATGGCTGCCTCGCGTAAGGGCCAAGAGGGCAAAACGGGCCGGAGAAAGGGTCGATCGTATCGACAAGTATCGATTGATTCGTTACCTCGTCGAAGTGAGACGATCGCGTGTCTCTCGCGCTTATGACTTTTTCTATGTCTTGTATGTCGATCTTATCGGAGCTCAGTCGGTGTGCACGTTCCTTTATGCCTTAGAGACAGGTGTGTACCGAGTGACCTCTTTATGGAGGGAGAGTACATATATGTACGTATAAAGACTTTCGTGAATTCGCTTAAAGAAAAAGTGCAGCGGACCTCCTTTCGGAGAAGCCTTCGGGCCTTTCCGCTCTTCTGTTTTGGATCTCAGATATCGAAAGAATCATTAGGACACTAACGATAAGATCGAAGGAGTATCGATCATTGGCATTCGATAGCTCGTGGCCAATTTTTCAGCTACTCGATTCCCCTACGTCATCTCTCTATAGCGTCTTATCTACCCAAACCGGATGACCATTTGCAGAATTAATCGAGACGAATCAATAATACCTTACGGCAGCAGATCGATCGATTCGAAAGTTTTTAATATGGGATTAGTACTTTAGCACTCTCATTAATTGCCTAAATCAAATCGATTGGCGCGCAGAATCAGGATATCTCCGATCATTGGAAATTGCTAAAAAGTTAAATAAATTTTTCATTCTTCCCAGTATAAACTGACTTGTCAACATCTTCCCCAACTGAATCCATTCTACGTCTCTGGGTTTACCATAGTGTCCGTTACGCTCTAATTTTGTCTTAGACGATACTCGAAGTTATAAAACCAAAAAACTATTTGAATTTTTGAAAATTGACTACAACGTCCTTTCAGCGCCGGACGTTGATTCGCTGTCGGACTATGACGACGTAAATGCGCAACACAGATTAAGTTCGTTGATTTAAAAAAAAAACAAGTAGTAAGAAATTGATTCGTGCGATAAGAAAGTTTTATCCATTATATTATGAGATAAGTACCATGCTTGCGACATAGGTCTACTCTATGCTAGACTAAGACTAATGGCAGGTCCTCGCGCCTAAGAAAGACGTTTAAATAAATAAAATTGAGGCAGTGACGTAATGCGCCAAGAAGAAAGGGAGCGAGAGAGAAAGAAAAATGCGCCGTGGATGATCAACAGCAACGCCTAACCTGTCCGATCCTCCATTAATGATATTAACGTTTGCGATAATTGCGAACCGGCCATTATCCTTATCATCGAGGCTCCATCATTGTCTGAGATTTCGTTTCCAATCATCGTCGATTAAACTTCGCTTGAGCTTGCATCGATCCACAGCGTCCCTTTCCCTTGACCTTGCTCCAGGCGCGATGGTCTATTTAGTATCAATTAGTATTAGCCTTTAAGGCTTAATCGAAATCTCTTCTCACTATCAGTTCTCCTCAATGATAATTCCACTGGACTGAAGCGTAACGCACGTTGTGCGTTTCTGCAAGAAAGTCCTTTAAATTTCTTCTACGTCGGATGGAAGCTCGTTTTCGCGGCATCTTCAATGAGGCGAAATACGTGACGTCGTGTCCACGCGACAGGAACCTCCCTACATGCGACTGTATTTCCTCCAATGAGTCATCGATTCGCGATACTCGATAGTCCCTTCGATTCGATTCGATTCGATTCGATTCTTCAGTCAGGCCAACCAACGATACGAATTTATATCCTTAGCGGTTGGCAGTCGGTCACAAGAAACCGTAGGAAACGTAAACGACATTTTCGATAGGAGAATTTAAAATTTAAGGAACTCGTGTTAAACTTACCCTGAAGAAAAAATCCATGCAGCGCGAGGTTCATGGCTACGAGATGATCGAATCCTTTCCCTGAAATAATAAAGAAAGATGAGTTGCCGGGTGGCAGAATATTACGTACCTCAATCCTGAGGTGCAAGTAAGGCCGATAAGAAATATCTGGAGTTACCAAACTATTAAAAGTTTGAAAAAGATAATGCACTCGTGTCTGCTTGATTTTTCGATGGCTTAAAGATGGTATTTCTAGTTCTCTGGAGTCCATACGAGCGAAGTGCGTCTTGGGCTATCAATATTTGAGATTTGCTACTCGAGCAGACCGTACGTACAATATGCAATACGCACATCCTGATGCGCATGCGCATAGCTGTGTTTACGGAAACACTTGACTCTGGCCCTTGAAATTTCTGGCAAACAAAGTTGCACCTTTGGCCAGTGCGAAGCGCCTGAGTCAACTGGAAGGCGTTAAACGGGTTGCTCAGACGATCAGCAAACAACCCGGGAACCACAAGAGATCCAGCAGTTTTATTGGCTACTTCGGGAAAAATGCCAAAATTTCCTCTGTGTGTCTTAGGCAAAGATTCTCTCCTCTCTGTGTCAGTAGGCGAGAGCGTTTATTGTTTCGGGTTGCTGTAACGACTAAAGTTGGCTACAACAAGCCGACCTGATCCTCCTCTTAATTTTTAGTCCACCTTGACACGACACTGGGTATTTTCGAAAATCGATTTCTACGTGTGATAAATCCCAGAGGAGTCTTGTGTATGGGAAAATCATGTTGGAACTCAGCACGCTGATGAGGACCACGAGGCCTTGATTGTTATCGACCCGAAGGCAGCGCATTCCAGGACGATTGTGCGGCAATAGAAATTGATGTAAAAATTTGCACGTAGGTTTCGCGTGGGTCGCGGATTCTTCGTGCATCTTATCGGACTCTGTTCGCTCTTCTCGAATCGTCCTGTACTGGACATTTGCTGAGACGCTAACGTGGAATCTGGAAATACCCACGCGAAACCACACGGATACGCGACGGCGACGTGCATAAGTGCATTGAGAAGCCCATAAACTGCAATGCGAGATTCCACGTTCCTTATCTTCATGGTTTGACTCAGAGACACCACGTGTCACTTGGGAGTCACGATTGTTAGGTGAAAAAGTCGTCTGACAGGAGAGTCTAGCGGGACGTTGCTGCATGGGTCGAATAGAGTGAAGAAATAAATAGAGAAAGAAGAGCCCAGTTTATGCGTGACAGAGCAGGAAGAAGAGACGTGCCTGGTCCTAAGTGTCACGTGGGATCGCGGTGCGTCCTCGATGTTCCTTAAGAATAATCGGCGACCTCTCCAAAACTATTTTCACCTTACGTAAAGATACTTTTCCATGTCGGGCGACTTTCCCCCGATTCGTATCGCCCAATCGAAAGCATCGACCACGCCCAAAGAGCATTGCGCGCAATTCCATAAGCTGATCCTGAAGCCTGCAGAACCACACGGTACATGTCCTAAAGACTACCGAGACTCTTCCGGCGGATGCTGGGATGCAAAAGGTGGAGAATCGATTCTTTGAAATTTATTGATTACGGTCACTGATTTCAATTTCCGACGATCGAGATCACTTTAGTGATGCCGGTTACGACGCGTTAAGAACTTTTCTTCGATCAGACGCGCAAAATATTCCTCATTTACTCGGCGGGAGGAAGACGTGACTTCATCAGCAAAAGTCAAGTTAATATGTATATTTGATTGGATTGAAAGAAATCGAAAATTAACATCAGTCCAGCTGCGTAGCATCGATTGTGACCCAGATTTGACTCCGTCAAAGGTGGAAGGTGGAACGTTCGGTTAAGGCTACATCCCACATTCTCCCTCCAGTATAACGCGCGCGCGCACATAGCGCACATAGCACATGAAGCGCACATAGCACATAAAGCGCACATAGCGCACATAGCGCACATAGCGCACATAGCGCACATAGCGCACATAAAGCGCACATAGCGCACATAGCGCACATAGCACATAAAGCGCACGTAGCACATAAAGCGCACATAGCGCACATAAAGCGCACATAGCGCACATAGCGCACATAGCGCACATAGCACATAAAGCGCACATAGCACATAAAGCGCACATAGCGCACATAAAGCGCACATAGCGCACATAGCGCACATAGCGCACATAGCGCACATAGCACATAAAGCGCACATAGCGCATAAACCGTATAAAGCGTGTATATTCAGAGAAAGCGAAAGATTCCGTTTCGTTATGCGACGTAAATCGTCCTAATTAAAATCGCCAATAGAAATAGTAGATACCCGTATAGTAAGTACGGAAAGAGGCGCATCGCTCGTTCGATAAAATATTCGACACCCACCGATCTTATATCGTAAGAATAATTAAAGGCCAATATACATATAAGAGAATCCAAGCGATAAACTTGTCGATGCTTTGTAACGCGCAGCTTAAGGACAGCTCGATGCAACTGATCGCCGAATAAAAGCGGATCGTCCGTCCTCCGTGCGATTCTCTTCGAAATTATCTCGAATCCTTTCGAAACGTCGATGCAGAAGCATCGCGCTTTCTAAAATAGTCGATCGTTCCGTCACCCGTGCGAGATCATTTCCTTTAATGGTGTCTCACGATCGCTTCTCTATTCTTTCGAGGAATTAAGAGAATTGGCACAGATCTTCATGACTTTTGAGGAACGAGATCGATTCTATCTGTGTATGCGATTCGCGTTTCCCAGTCTTTTCCTTCAGGAGACAAATTAAACGGAAATCGCTCAGAGCTCGCGTGCTCGATCGATCCTCGATCGATCGGTAAACTGCCGGAAAGGAGTTCGCATTGATATCGATCGCTCGCGGAGCCTCGGGAAGGAGTCCTCGAACACGCAGGACACGACGTGGACGTCTGCATGTGCATCGGTGCATCGAGAGATTTCATCAGGGGGATGAGGCGGGGGGGGGGGGGGGGGGTAG
>JASANN010000488.1:111012-255958 GCA_031762395.1 Calameuta pygmaea
CCCCCCCCCCCCCCCCCCCCCCCCCCCCCCCCCCCCCCCCCCCCCCCCCCCCCCCCCCCCCCCCCGCCCATCGTCAAAGGGACAGGCAAGTATCGTTGAGAATGAGAAAGAAAATGAAAGATACGAGAACGGAATGAGAAGCAGGGAGGCAAAGAAGTACAGTGGAAGATGCACGAGTTCTCCTCGGTGTCGTTATCCTTTAAGGTATTCCAAGATGGCCGCCAAGATGTCCTCCTGGATACAATAATACGTTGCAATGTGCAACCACGAGGAATTTCATGCCGGGAGAAAAACACGTATTTTCCGTCTCCGTTGTCATCAGGATTTTGTACTAATTTTTATAAACTTCACTCCTTCCGGCAGTTGGGTAAGAAAGTTTATCTCGTTTAGAAAAAGTTTGACAAAAACAATAACGATATAAAGCAAATATTAATGTGCTATACACAGAGAGTGGTAAATTGATCTCACCGACGATCTATAGATCAACGATTTACCCGTAAACAAGGAGCCACTGGTACCGACGTTCCCGATCGGTTTCTTTTGCGCCACCATGAAAACAGTGACGTGATTTTTATCCACGTAGCTTGAGAAGCCGTCAGAAGTCTCTCCAGTGTAAAGTAACAAATAATAGAAAAGAAAAGGAAAGGCGCAACAGGGACGATCGGTTCTTGTGGCAGATCCTTAGATTCATTGGTCTTGCCCAAAATCTTCAGTCTTAATCGTTCGTTATAATTTCGTAATTAATATTTTCGTTTTTCTGCGTAATCCGGTAGGTCGCTCTTTAAGGCTGCCAATATAGCTATATATATACCTGTCTAGCTATACACGCAAACTGTACGAGCGCCGAAGTCAAACACTCGTAACACAGTTTGCCGAGAAAGAGACAAGCAGCGATTGTAGGCGGATTTCTCTCCGGTCTACGATCGGGTTATGTAAATCGTTATGTGCATGCACGCCGACGCTGAAACGTCAGAACGCCAGGACGCCAAAGAAGATAAAAATAGACGCGGAACTCTATTATTCTTTTATTGGCAATAAGGAGTAGAAAGGCCTCGATAAATCTTGGACGAAATTTTCACGTAAAATCAATTGATGTACAGAATTTGAAGTTTCTCATTCTTTTCTTAAAAAATGAGAAACAAGCATAATTTCACGTGCAACGTTAAATCACAGGTACCAGCTTCCCGTAAGTTTTGCCAGATTCTCAGGAATTGATGTTTCGTAAGTACATTTACATTGGTCTCGTGGCAACTTTTTATGCCGCACGTGTAATACGTAAAACCATCGAGCGTAATCGTTAACGACGTATCACGCGATGCAATTTACAAATTACAATCGTTAAGAATCTGCCAGAAGAGGGATTATTCAGATCGTTGGCCTGTAAAAGTGGCTCGAAGTACAGTGCGCCTGTGTAATTTGGCATGTTAGGCTGCGCGCAAATTGCACAGTGACGCCTAAACGATTTGACATATCAATTTCAAACAATCGAGCGGCATCGTTTTCCGTCATTCGAAATCGCTGCGGTTTAAGAAGCGTGCGGGTGCGCGTGCGCGTGCGCGTGCGCATGCGCGCATGCGCATACTCGAGGGAAATCTTTAAATGGGGAAATCGCGATGGAAAGTTATTGCATCGAGTGATCTTAATAACAATGTAAAATCTGATTAATCGTATCCCTTGGCTGTTCGAGTCCCACGACGATTCCCACTTTCGGAAGTGCGTATCAACCGAGATAAGTATAGTATATGCTATTTCCTATAACTATATGTATATTTACCTGAGACAAGAATCTCGAAAGAATCATGTACACGGGATTATTTATACGAAATAAGTATAGTATATGCTATTTCCTATAACTATATATATATATATATATATGTACCTGAGACGAGAATCTCGAAAAAATCATATAAACGGGGTTATTAATACGAAATAAGTATAGTATATGCTATTCCGAATAACTATATCTATATTTACCTGAGACGACAATCTCGAAAGAATCGTGTAGACGGGATTATTTATACCTGCCGATATCACAGTGACCAGTTACGAAAGATTTCACGGCTGCTTAGTTAAATCAAATCGCAGCCTTATACATATTATGCAAGCGTCGTCGACAAAGCGAGAATGTGCCAACAGATTTTAACATTCGTTTAGCGGTTTGGTCAGTCTCCCTCCCTCCCTCCCTCTTTCTCCCCTTTCTCTTCTTTCTCTTTGTGCGCGATCGACCATCCCCCTGCTCCCGTTTTGCATTTCGTAACGTGTTATAAAAAAAAGTCAAGACTTTTTCCTAAGGAAGGATTTCTTATTGGCACGTAAACGTACAGCAGGGGTATCGCCTATAAGAAGACCTATTATGCTTAAGCCTAACGTCCATCAATCTTCTAACAGATAAATAACGAAGAAATTGCTGCGAATCAGCCATGAGATTTCATGGATGCCCGTTTCAGTGATTCGCGTCAAGAAAGTGGAAAATCGCTTAACGCCTTATTGGATTGTTGCTATGCGATACACCAAACTGTATCTTCTTTTTCCTATTTTATATGGAATCCGGACGTTATTATTATTATCAGTGAATATGCAGCTCAAACGTTTGACCGATCGCTGTAAAGTTTTCGCGATTCGTTGTGAGAGGCAGCTTAAAGTCGACAATATCTTTTCACCCACGCAAAATTCCATGAGCCAGGCATAAGGTTTCTCTCTTATAACGGCGTCGCTTTTGCTTTCCACAGCCACGCCAGCCTCAGAGAAATTACGATACTTTTGACAAATCTGTGACTTAATGAGATTCTATAGCTAGACTCTTGAATTTGCATAAATTGTCCTCTCGGACGGAGCAAAATAAAATAAGAATCGCTAGACGTTGTGGTATCCATTAGGAAGCGACACACATCCCATGGCCATGTACCGTGTATCTTAAGAGGAGTAAGAAAAAGATGAATATGATAACAGCCGAGTGATAGTAAAGAAAAAAAAAAATGGGAGCCACGATACCTGCTTGTTTCCATTTTTGTTAGGGCGAGCAAAAGGTGTCGTTAACAGGATCGAAGGGCCCACGTACAGTCACGTAGGAAAGGCACGCGCGAACCAGAGGAAATGCAACGGCAACGGCAAAACGGCAATGCACTTTGTAACTTATCTTGCACGCGAGATCTCGAGATCTAACCACGTCTATAGTTATATTTCTATAGTACAGCTGTAGCACATTGATTAGACACACACGTGCCCCCCGTCTCCATCGAATCAGCCTTAAGGACTGTAAGGTGGGTTAGAGATGCGCGTCTGGACTTTCCCTAGCGGTTAACAGCTGGCGTTCGCATCGCTTCGTTCTTGGTCAGTTCGGCTGATGATAGTCGAGCGGATATGCTTTTCGTTCATTTAGAGTGTCTCAAGCGTTATGCAGTTTAACGCACGTTTTTCGTTCCGCTGGTTGGGCAGTGATATATTTCTCTTGGCTACGGGTCAAAGGCAAGACTTGTTCAGGAGAAGGAAGGAAACGGCTGGCTTCCATGTGCGATTCTTGCTCGGTAGGTTCACGTAGGCAAAGAATCGTTACGCGATACGCGGCGGGCGTTTCGCAACGATCGATCGAGCGGCAACTTTGGCAACCGGATTGTTCAGGAATTTTTTTGGATCTTAAAGCTAAGAGACCGGTGGAAAGACAATGTTTCTGAATTCATTAGACGGCAGACACGTAGGCTTTAAAATTTGGCACTCTGAGGATCGACGAAGTGAGGGTTTGTTATCGCCCTTGGAATGAAAAAGAAATTGAGGGAAAGCCGTTGTTTTGAAATTTGAGAAATGCTGCGAGAATTCAATGCAATCGTAGATAGATGTATTGGAATCGATACCTCAAGGACTTCCGTATTCTCGAATCGAATTTCGTTATTCGATCGTATACTTCATTTCAAAAATAAAAAAGTCAAGCGATACATTGATACTTTCTCATAAGGATTTATTCGAACTCAAAAAAAGGATAAAGGATCCATGACCTTCGGGATTCTTAAAATTTTCTTTAGACAAATAACAATTAGATATTCCATGTGCTTGGAATAAAATGCAAAGGAAGCCCCGATAAGAGGTTTTATTTTCGCTTTATGCGGCATCTCCGAAAAGAGAATTTCAGAGAAGCCGATTCACGTATTTACGCAACGTTCTCGATCCTTTCACCTGAGCGATGTAAATTTCGAAAAAACGCACTGTGAACGAACACGACGAGCACGTGGCCTACTGGCGCACGTGTCCATCATTCGTTGCTCCGCGAAAGGATCCTCGGATGAACGGATGACCGGGTGAGTGGATGAACGGGTGAACGGGTGAACAACTAATTCCAATAAAGATTATCCATCGAACACAGTTGACATTATTTTTCCACTTCCAAGGAATCTGAACCAACTGGAAACCTTCGACCCCTCAGGATCATAGAAACTCACAAAAGATAACTCTCGGAGAAAACTGTTCGTGAAATGACCAATTCCTCAAGGAGAATTCACACGTCGTTAGCGACACGAACGAGACACGCCACAACCTTTAATTCCGTCTTGGAAACGTACAATCGAGACAAGACAGCCATTACTATAGAGGCTACCAACGAACGTTAAGTAGACATCGGACGTAAAAGCTGTGGCACGTATTATGAGCAAATAATAATAATAACAGTGATGCCAAAAGATTACGCGAGGCAGGCATAACGCGTCGTTAAGGATTCGTCAGAAATTCGCAAGAATCTCGAGGCGCGAGACGTTACGCTTCTCTCCGATCAATTACTGCGTTCCGAATGTGCGATTCATCCACTATTAACCAACTTTTGCCTAACTCGACTTGACACGCATATTTCGGACTTTGCTCGCGCATTTCAACTTTTCCCTATCGCCGGAATTCGCCAGGACGCATTTAAGCATAGGTGCACGTGTGTGGAAGAAAGTTTAGCTGCTGAACCGAGTCCTGGTATTTCCTCGTTTTGTAACTAAATGTTCTTTCTTTCTGCCCTGGTTTGCTCGGCAGCCGTTGCTGCCGTTGCTGCCGTTGCTGCTGCTAGTTCAAATTGGATCGCGGCTACCGGCGCGGCGTTTCCTGCAGCGCTGCAAATGGAATTCGCGCGGAGTTTCCTGAGGCCACGCGGCTGCCCGCGCTATTGCGAAATATTAAGCTGGACTGCGTAAAAACATTTCTAAGGCTCGAGAACCGAATGAATCGACTGAAAAATATTCTGATACCAAAGACAAGATATCCTCCCTTCTTTATTACCGAGTCCTCGGCTAATCGTATTAACTATTTTGGACTAATTAGTAGAAAGTCTAAAAATCCCTTAGGCTAACATTGTTTTTTGTAATTCCCAAATCCGAGACCACTCGATATCATTAAGTTTACTGCGTCTGGAATTTGAATTATCGAACGGACAATCTCGTCCACTTAACGATGAGTTAATTAATTAGAGACACGAATATCCGAGGGTCGACAAGGAAAGAAATAAAACCGTCCGAACGATGATTTCTTCTTGGAATTTTAAGTATTTCCGGAAGTGCGAGCAAGTCCGGAAAGACGAAATCGCCTACTCGACCATTTAGAAGCGTCAGGATTGAGCGTTACGAGCCTAATTAAATAGTCACGCTCATTTCCGTCACGAATGACGAAACATTCGTCAGAAGAAAACAGAGACGCATCAGAGAAAAAAGAAACGAAAAACAAAAGATAAGTAATTTAGTCCTCACCTTTATGCTAGCGCTGATTTTAATGCAGTCACCTGATGCAAATTTCCTTCCACTTTTTATATACTTCTTCTTGATTATTTCTCTTCTTTATCTTCTCCTAGAGTTATCCTGTGCCCTTCTGTCTCGGAATGACCTCTTGGGATCCTTCGAATGATCCTTGGTAATATATAAGGATCGGCACTATCTGTCCCTGTAGACACTCGAAACCCCAGGCATGTTCATCGCATTGAACTTTCAGCGCATTAAATTCATCTCACGAGCGACAACTCGGCCCTTGCGCGAGTCCCGTTTTCATGAATCGACGACCAAAAACTCGGCCGTCGCGCATCCCGACGCCCGACCTTTCGTTCAGCCTGTCTTTCTCTTTTCAAAATTTTGCCCACCGGACTCTCAGGCCTAGCCGATCACTTCCGATAGGAACTTTCGTTAAAGCACCTGGCACTGATAATTAAGCAGATTCGCGTGACGAGTCGTTCGATGTGCTGCGGAGCGACAGTCCATTTATTATTACGACATATTACCGATCGGTTAACGGTAAAACGAACTCCCGTATCGCGTGTCGCGTATCGCGTATCGCGTATCGGATTCACTCGGGTCACTCGGTTCACTCGATTCACTCGGTTCACTTGGTTCACTTGGTTCACTTGGTTCACCGGGTTCACTCGACGGCGTCGACGGCCACTGACGACCCGTATTCGATATTTATTCGAAACGAAAACTCGATCTAAAGATATTTCGGAATTTGTCAAAGATCCTTTGACAAAATGATTTCTCCAAGATACAACGGGTAAATCCTATTGTCCTAGACCGTCCCAGAGAAAACGTATCTTTCTCGTGGGACTATTTTATTTAAGGTTCTCAGGATCGACGCAGTCCAAGTTTTCTATGGAGAATAAGAAGACTCTCTACATTCGCCAAGACTTTCTTCTTTCCACGCCTCGGAGCGCTATTTATGCTGCGCACAGCTGTTCCTGCTTTTGTACTCGGCTACGCTTTGCAAAGGATATTTCAGTATCACTCAGGATGCTCCCAGAATCAATTACAAGTTCTTTATACAATTCGGCCAATCGTTATCTATGAATCCTCCAGTCCACTTTGTCCAGCTGCGTCAATCAAAACACTTGTCAATGAAATCACTGTCAAATCCTTTTTTTATTCGACTGCTCCAATCGCCAGTGGAGCACGGAAAAGAATTAAGAGTTCCTTCTTCTCGGTTAATAATACTGATTGTACTGCCTTCAAGTATTTCTTCCTTTCCTTGTTTCACCAAAAAAAAAAAAAGAAATTTGAAGTGAAAAGTGGCCAGTCTCCTGTCTGGTCCTGTCTGGTCTTGTCTGGTCCTGTATACGGTACGTGTCAAACCACGGGGACACTCCGATCAGACCTCAGTCAAATCGGGAGTCTCACTAGGGACGTTCGCTCGGTCCTCGGAGTAAGTCGTTGCTGACTGGTGACTGGTAGCTGCTAGCTGCTAGCTGCTCCGTGCATGCGTTTCTTATCCCGTCTGTCAGTCGGAGCTCGCGAGTCCGCCCGAAGACCCCACTGTCTCACTACTCACTACTCGCTACTCGCTACTCGCTGCTCGCTACTCGCTCTTCGCTATACAGTCACACCTGGAGAAGGGAGATTCGAGACTCAAGATGGATCCAACTTAAATCCAAAGATCTTGCAGAATGCAATTCACTCCCGTATCGGGCTCCACTTCTTTCTCTCGACTTCCTTCAATCATTATTTCATATTTTTTAACCATATACTTTACCGTCACAGGCCTCTGTGATGTACTGTGGGGTTATAAAAAAATATATATTTTATTTATACTCTAAGGAGAGAGAAAAGAGTGTCTGGTGTCGAGGGAACTATCGGTCAACCTTTATCTAACATTTATATCCCGTTAGTTCAGCAGGATGACCTCTCATGATTTTCCTGGCCATGTCGTGGCTCTTCGTACAATTTTTGTTTTATATCCGTTTTTTTTATTTGATAGATTAATCTCCTAGATTAATACATGAAAAAGACTTGTCTTTTACGTATTACAGATATATCGATCTAAGAGCCTGATGTTGGATGGAGACTATAGTCTAATTAACGTTTCGACCAATGCTCGAAATCTGTCGTTTTCGTTTATTTATTTGAAAATCGTTTTTGCGCGAATTTCTATAGATACAGATGCTGATGCTGAAAGGCCAAAGAATCGCGCTGCTAATGCGGTTTTCGTAGGTCCCACGAGGAATCGTGTAATATCGGTAAAACTTAAATTGCAAAAGAAACGTTGCACCGACGCACGTGAC
Source organism: Calameuta pygmaea (assembly GCA_031762395.1). Lineage (NCBI taxonomy): Eukaryota > Metazoa > Arthropoda > Insecta > Hymenoptera > Cephidae > Calameuta > Calameuta pygmaea. The sequence continues at coordinate 119,009 of JASANN010000488.1, forward strand.
GCAAATTCGAATCCGTCTACAAGACCGATTGTGAGTTACCATGCGAAATCTGAAAAAAGAATTGTGGTTTCAAGAATTTAAAGATCTCGAAACATGGAGATTCTTTTGTTAAAATCGACCGAAAGAAATTGACAAATCGTTGTCACAGACGTCTACGCGAAAATTGTTGATCAAGTCACTCTCGGCTATATCGAAACGCAGAAATCGTTTCTAATGAAACAGAATAAGATATTGGGAATTAACGAGATTTCAATATTTTATTCCCATTTAATTTAATCAATGCGTCTTTACGTGGACATAATATTATTCAAGAAACTTGAACTAATAAACAAAGCAATCGAAAGTTAACGAAGAAGGAGCAAGGAGCGCTAATGTGTCCAGATAACAAAAAAAAAAAAAAGTGAAAGAAAGAAGAAAAAATCGGTACCAAGGTTGGCTCGGGAGAATCGAAAGATTGGGAACCGTCTGTAACCCAGATAAACAGAGTCCGCGCCCGTAATTACTATTCTATCTGAGATATGAAATTAACTCGAAAATGTCCTATTAAAATAGAATTCGTTTTAACGAAGAATACCTATGTTCGACAGGCGTGACGTCGTGACGACGTGTCCGACGAGAGTGACTACGTGGCCGCAGGGCAAGACTATGACGAAATAGCGGACCTTCGTCTTCTTCGATCGGCATCGAGTCCCCCATTAAGTTTGTCAAGCCGTCGCCAGCTCAAAAATGCCTGAAACCACTTTCAGCTGTTATTGAGGAACCGCAGCTCATTGTAACAAGCGTATGAGCAAACTGTACGCGTGTCTCTGGTTGCTTCGATGCGAATGGAAACGCGACACGGTACACTCGTTAACATTGTAGAGAGTTTCAAAAGATTTTAAAAGGCAACTCAGTGACGTAGCATCCCAAGACCTGACCGCACACAGCAGCAGGCATCCTCGAACGGCTATTAAGAGATCGGCCGATGTAGGTGCGTTGTTAACCGGCTTCCACCTTTTAACGATCTCAATGGCATTAACGACTCCGGGAATATAGTTGCCGAATCTACTCTCACTTTCCACGGACGCAGAGGCGCGAACGTACACGGAGGCTCCCGGATGGACCTAGGGCAAGCGCCGTCCATCATCTGCTGGAGATTAATTTGAAGTAGCGCCTACGTTGTTGCACTAACGAAATGGCCTCTCTTTACGTAAGAGAACAATCAAGGACCCAGGGAGAAAAACGTCATTTTTTCCTTTTTTTTCCAGATCAAAAAATGATCTCTTTGGTCTACTTATTGAGTATGAGGTTGCAGGGTGATACATCGATGAATGATCAAGACTATCGTGATTAATTGTCGATCTGATAAATAAAGTTGAGATCAAAGCGACTGGAGATCTAGTCTAATGCCAAATAAAGATAAGAAGATTGGCCAATATTCTTGGATAACAATGTAGGTGCGGTCCGGAACAAGATCAGAAAGATTTTCGTGACTCCGTTTGGGAAAGGTTGACGAGGCCGTCCAGCAGGACATGCTCGTGGCCGAAAAAAGGATAACTAAAAAAAATATATAATATAAAGGACTAAATCAACCGGATTAACCTCGTGAATTATCCAAGATCTTATCTCGACTTCCTGGGGCTCGTGTAAGCGTACCAACCTGAGCCACCTCGTGCACGGATTGGACATAGTCAAGCGCAGTCGACCACCTGGAATTGGCTACCTGGTGGTCGGCCGTCGTCGAGTGCACGAAGCAATTCGATTCTTCCTGCCGCGATTATTATTGCTGCCAATATTAATCCCTGCTTCTCGACTTCCCTAGGTCGATTCAGCTCGACAGGGTCGCGCAACGAACACGAAGCTGCCGGTTGCCAGTTGACGACGCGAACTGCCAGCAAACGAAGGAAAAGTGAGCCGGTTGGCCTTCGCCTCAACGGCCGCGCTTGCTCGGCCTAACCAGCTCAATTCATTTCGACGTCCTTTTATCTTTTATCAGGGGCGGCTAACGATCCATTTCTCCCATTTACTTTTAGCTTCATAATCTAACTAGGGACTATGAGGTCTTTCAGGAAGGCACCAACGATCCAACCAGGTGCCTTTGATACGGCACTGAGTTTCGACTCTTATCGATTGTTTGTTGGGCTCGAACTTACCGTGAATTAAATTCTCGTAATAAAGACTTCGAAAGCGGAAATCACGTGACTCACTCAGGCTCATTCGGTCCAAGATGCCTTCTTTAACCGGATCCCGTGCGAACCGGGGAAAGTTCACCGGATCGACCCAGCCCCTAGAGCGATCGTCAATCGACGCATAATACAGAGCGAGAGGAATCTGTGGCTCGACTGTCCGTGCATGGCGTCACGGTGTGTCTGGCTAAGACTAAAAAGAGTCACACACTAATAACTGGAGCACCGTTGTGTAAGCCAGTGGGTGGCCGCCTTTCTCCGCACCGTTTCAAGCCGCCCAGGAACTTCGGTAAGGACGAATCCACACGTAACGCTGCGTCGATGCTAAAAACATTAAACCTAGCCTTTGTTAAAAAAAAAATTGCTCCAACGATAGTCCAAATATTGAAATACCAGCAGGTAGCACATTCTATTGTTCTGGTGTCCCGTTAGTATCAATCGAAGCGAATCCCCTGAAATATCCTCTCACCGAGCATCGACAGATCTGATCAAGAAATCTCCAAAGTGGTCCAGCACCCTGATCGGCCGATCGACCTAAATTAGATTTAGGCAAATCGCGTGCCGACAGGCATTACGATTTTCGTTTATGTAAGCCGCCTTTACACGCTTACATGCGTGTGCTCGCGTGCGCGCTGCCAGAACGGACACTAACGACAATGGTAACAATACACATATATATATATATATATATACTGTAGAGACACTTTAGATACATTTATGCTCGTTGCATAGATTTCAATATGTCGTAACGTTATTATGAACGTGGACGAGCGACGACGTCGACTGGACACACATAGGTGGCGGCGCACGTTCCCTTCTATCATAATAACAGCAGAGAATTTAATCGGGCCCGGCAAAGGATGATCGGTACACGTCACTCGTCTTATCGCCATTTTCATTCTCTCTCTATTTCTCCTTTGCTGTTCGCCTGGAAACCTCGAGCCATGCAGTAATCGCGTTTCTCCTGAAGAAACAAATAGAAAATTCTCCAAATGTACACGATACGTTTGGCAATGCAGCCAAGTCTATGTAGCCAGTTATGTGGCTGCATGTCGAAACGAAGTTTCCTTCGTCTTCGGCGTAAGAAATGTCCGCGACGAATTTTCGAAACGCAATCAGATAAATGAACTCCCGTACGTTCAAAGGGGTCAATCGGGTCATATTGGGTCAAGGATCAGCCTAGGACACTTTTTATCAAATTAATCGGCATAATCGATATTCGATTGTAAGTTCTTCGTCTCTTGATCCCTGGAGGAAACAAAATGGCTTCTTGCTCTGGCAGAAGTAACATTTGCGGCAAGTGAAATGTCACGCAAACCAGATTGACAGATCCCAGGGATAGTATGAACGCCGTATGACGTCTGCAACCAATAACTGTCCTGACATTCTTGAGTTCTATGAGATGTTCAGCGTGACGGAAGGATCGCGCACACGAGACATTCAGCCGAAAGCGAAAGGAGTCGAGTACGCAGATTCTTCTGGACACGTGCATAGATCGCACGGACACCTGGATCTAGCATTACATGTGTGTGTATATATATATATATATATAAAATTTGAGGATCAGAAATTCAGCAAGACAACTGCCGCCCCTTTCATAAATTTCTTAATGCGATATCGCTGGAAATGTCGCGTTCCTTTATCTATAGGTATACTTACTGCAATCACACGTGGACGTAATCGTTATCCACGCTTGACATTCTTTAGAGCTAATTTCGTAAGAACCAATCGGTTCTGAGGATCGATGACTTCTGAACGGTCGTACCGACGCGACTCAGAATTCCAGGATGAGGAACCGGTCGACGATCCTTACGACAGGACACGCTCGATTCCCAGCTGACCGGGAGGTTTATTAATTTCCAGAAAGTCGCGCGAGAGAAGCTGTTGGCTTGAGAGTATCTTGAGAAACTTGGCTTTTTGTGGATTTCCAGGGAATTCGGAGGAGATTGCGTAACACCTCGATTCGGGTCTCCCGGCACTCTCTTTCCCTCTGATAGTTCTGCCTCTGCGCATGCGCCCCTCGACGTCAGTTGCCAATTCGAAAATCGACACGCTTCCACTTTCAATTAATGAAAGGAAAAATCCTTTAATAATCAATAAATTCTATATTATCATAATCGTCTGGGTTTTGCCTTCTATTTCTGCTTTTATCATGTATTTAGTCACAAGCACAAGGTGCAAATCGGTCTGTTTCTATGTAGCTGCACACCTATGCATCCTACAGTTTTAACTGATCTGACAGTTGGAATCAGAAATCGAGAACGTCGATCTATCTTGAGATCCAACGACGTTCGGAGTTTATCTTTTCTTTTTGTCGTTCACGACTTCCGCGCCATACAAGAATTTTGCTCGGGAAGATTCCGACTTTGGTTTTAATTAGCGCTGCTTACGCGTACTCGAACTTTTTTACGATGAACAAAATAAAATATTTGACATTCTCGAATAACGACACCCTCGCGTGGAAATCATTAGTGACACTAATCGCTCTTCCAGCTAGACTTGAAAGTCTCTTCGATTATTAAAACTGGGAATTGTACAGTCCGATTGCCATGAAGGTCGATTCCGCCATATCCGGTTGGTTGGACGTGGACAGCAGGTCGAACCCGCTACTGTCTTCGAGAAGAGACGTCAGCCATTCCTCGAGTGATGCAGAGGAAAATATATTTTATTTTATATGGAAAATTTATCAAGAATCCAGACAAGGATTGGACAATGTACAGGAAGTGGCGACTAAAAAGATACTTTCATTCTTACAGAGCATAAATGTGCACGTTGGTTTTTATGGAGACGATGCTGACCTAAACCGAAGAAATAATTATCGCAATGTCACTAAACTCATTCACGATAATGGATTTTTGATAATCCTACTTTTTTAATACTTTACAAAAAAAGAGAAATTCTATGGATGAAGAGAGATGCGAGCCTGTTCCTCGTAGAATCCACTTTGATCTTTCTCGCTCTGTCATTCGAATGGCTTTGTGGACTTGAACTGAATAATATAATGGAGAATGAATTTCGTACTAAGTAAAAGCTGAAATTCCAAAACTCCAATGCCACCGGATTCACCACGCCCATGCCCAAAGGGGTTTACCTTGGGTAATTACTATTCTAATGTTGTCACCTTGATCCCAGTGTTACGAGGCGAAACGAAACGTATCTGTATCGCAGGAATGTCGTGGCACGTGATACGTGATACGATTACGCCCTTTCTGCCATTTACCTAGGGCGCTTTTAATCTTTCAACGGTATAGTGGCAGGTCCAGTCGGTCCAGTCGGTCCAGTCGGTCCAGTCGGTCCAGTCGGTCCAGTCGGTCCAGTCGGTCCAGTCTCAAAAGCTGGGAAGAGCGAGCAGCTTAAAGATTGAATGGAGCTTTTTAAGTTGTCTTGGGTCACGAATGACGCTTCACTCCGTGATCTGGAGCACCCACGCCTTTCTACCACATTCGTCAGGCCTGACTGTTCCCTTTTCTACTTTCGACATTACCGACGGTCAAGGGACCCTCCTTGTCCCTGACGTCGATAATATTCACGAAAAAACTGAAACCGTGTCATTTGACCATTCATTTTTCGAGACAATAACCTCTAATTTCACCGCAATTGATCCTAAATTATCTTCGGAAATATGACATAGAAAAAAAAGGGTTCAATTTAGTCACAAATAGTATCGCAAAGAAAGTCCAACCATTGTCTCACGGTTTGGTCGACAGATACTTGTTATTTAGAAAAAGTTTGAACTCTTTTATTATCCAAATCATCCGCCTCGTCAGCTTCGTCAGCTCCTGGTGTTATTCGACTTGAGAAAAAAAAGCCACAATATAATACAAAGGAGAAGAGAGTTTACGAAGAATTCACAAAAAGTTGTAGCTCCACGATTTTCATATCGGCATTAAAAAGAATACGATGGCGCAATCAGCGGACGCTTTCGTTGCTTGGCTTCTAACGTTCTAACTGACAGTTCGCGGATACTTGTGTAATGGCGGCCGAGCCAGCCGACAGTTCACCTTTAACGAGCTGCAATAGATAAATGCCTGCGTTATGGCCGCCTGGAGGATCGATCTTCGGTAGATCCTAGATCTAGGTAGATCCAGATAGGATTCAAGTAGATCTTCGCGTCAGTTGGCATTTCCTCGTAATCGTCTCCCACGTCCTGGCTTCGATCCATCTCCAGCTCGTAAATCAGCTGTGAGAAGATGGAATCAGCAAGAGTGGTGAATCAACCGATCGATAAAATCTTCGGAGAGTCAGAAGTTGCTTCTTCAGCCGCGATATTTTAACAATGACCCCGTCACGAATTCACGTCTGATAACATTCAAAAACGAATAGCTGCTCGTGAAACTGTTTTTCATTTTCCATATTAGCAAGTGACGATTGGACGAGTCATTGAGAAACATCGTCAAGTGCGAAACGACTGACAATGATTTTCAGTTATCCTGGGAAGTCAAGAAAAATGAAATCGACGCTCAGGTAACGTAATTGATGAATGATAGATTCTTAGAAACCAACTCAGTTTTCACGTGGCTAAAGGGTTAAAGTCTGTGAGTGGTGCTCCAGTTTTTATTTCTACGGTTCTTTATTATCATTTATCTATGTATAGCAGACGATAAGCACCGGTTTTAATAGCAGTTATGCCATTCCTGGCGAACAAATACTTTTACTTGTGAGCCATTCGCAACGCGAATTGACAGTCCTTTGCCATTTTGCTCTAGTTTCGACAAAGGTTATTGACCAATCACTAATCACCGCGAGGAAATTAATCTGAACTGTTACCGAGGCGCTCGGGACGCAGTCGTTTTGCGAGGTTCGATGCACAAAGTGCCTGTTGGTCGTAGAGTTCTTAGGGGAAAAAAAATGCTGTTTCCCAAAGTAACCACGTTTCCCTCGCATCTAGGTCACAGGCGTAATCAGACCCTTTTGTAAACTGGTAATCGAAACCAGCGGGCTTTCATAATGGATTCGCACGGTTTGTCCTAATTTGGCTCCTGCTGTTGCTTTTGGATTTCTTAGATTTTTAATGGCCTAGAAGGCAGTCTTTTTCGATGAGACAGAATCCTGGGAAACTAAACTAAACTGAATACAATTCTATTTAGCTTCTTTATTAACTTTTTAAACTTAAATAATATATAGATATTCAGGACAATTTATAACTTACTTTTCCTCCCGATAACCATGTATTTTCATATTAAGTAATCCTTCTAAAAGCAATATTTGTGCTTGGCTGTGGAATTAGAAGAGACATACTGATTGTGCACAGTAAAATATTTGCCCAAGTTCTTCTGAAGGACTTCAACCGAAATACAGGGCATTCACTATTCTACCAGTTACCAATGATTATGGCATCGTTTATTTTCACTAAATATCTTAATAGTTCCAAGAATATAGAAAAAGGCGCTGTACAGGTGGCATTTATCTATGATTATGATTATGTACAATATGATTTACGTGCGTGTATTCGCGCAATTATTTCTCGTTGTTTTTTTTTTAAATTCTCTTGCCTGCACGCGGCTAGATAGGAAATTGTTTAACGCAAGTATCGTTTTTTCCTTAAAAATCAATCGCATGTAAACTCCGCTTATTTTAGGCCTTGATTATTTCCGTTTTCGCTTCCTTGTTCTTCAAGTCTATGAGAACCTGCGAAATTTACATTATTTATTGTACAACATGGGATTGATACGATTTCATACTCTTTTTTTTTTTTTTTTTTTTTTTGAAGAGATACTGATACTTCTAGGAATGTCTTAAAGAAAATAGATAACTACACACAAGTTTAAAAATAACTAACACACCTTGCCGGCAGATTTCATTTCCAGGACAAATTGTTTTGCTTCATTAATGTTGTATAGGCCGGTTACCATGGATATAATTGGCTTGATAAGACCTTCTTCGAAAAAGTCCAAAACATCATCCCCCGATTGCCTATTTGAATAAACAAATCCGATGATTACAAACTGCAAGGGATCAATCAAAAGGCGAACGTACCGATACAATTTATGATCCTTTTTTCTGTATTCTCTCAAGCTGACCCCTGTTAGACTGAAGGAACCTTCTTGCGCCTCAGTTTGTGGATTGACAACGGTTGCAGCGACACCAGCCACAATCATGCGACCTTCATGACAAATATTATAATTAGATCATGACTTTTTGTTAATTGTAAAACGTTTTAAAATGAGATTGTACCTTCTCGAGATAAGTACTGAACCACCACAGCAAAATTATTATCACGTAATACATCCTTCACAGCTGTTTTTGAATTATAAACATCAGTGAAACTGTAAATATAAAGATAGTTTTTCTTCTTATAATCACTTTGTATATGTCGAAGTTCCAACTCTCCTCATACATCCCATTTTTTAAATATGTATGTACATTATATGAATCCATTATCTTACCACTTAAGAAGTTTCTTGAAATTTTCTCCAGCAACACCATCGAATATAGCTTTAATGTTGCGATCAGCAGCTGCAGCTTCAATTTGCTTTATTAATTTCTTGTCACTAAATTTAAATGCTGCGAATGCTCCTTTATCTCGCACAAGAGCCGCTCTTTCCTCTGTGGCACAGACAGCAATTACCTGAAATCCTTTTGTTACAATCTTGAAAATTATTGCATTGCTCCACAATAAATACGTTTCACATACCTTGCTTCTGAAAACATTTGTAGCAAGATCAACGGCAGCTAAGCCTGCACCAGCCAAACCAACATTAATCAGAACTAAGTCGTTCTCTTCAATTCCTGCATGTTTCTCTAAACCAATTAGAGCCGTTGTATAATTTTCCAATATGCAAACCACATCACGCAATTGTGTGCATTGTGGAACCTTCCAAATATCCTAAAAGGATCATATTACACAATAAAGATAAATCAGTAAAAATCTAGTAAAAAACAGACCCCAATTTCTGCAACACATTGCTCTGCAAATCCTCCATGACGCTCTTTATTCAGTGCAATAATTTTGTCTCCTGGTTTGTATCCTGCTTTTTCAGCCTCTTGACCAACTTGAATAAGTTCACCCACCAACTCATATCCTAGCACTGTTGGAAGACTAGTTTCAAACATATAGATATTTTCAGCAAGCAGTATATCGGAGCCATTGAGAGCGCAGTAATGTACATCTATAAGAACCTAATAAGAAGACATAATTCATTAGAGCATTCCAATAATCAAACCAGAGATCAAAATTAATACATTTTTTATTTGTAAAATACTGCCGTTAATGAATACTCAAATAAAATAGTTAAACTATGATTGTCAATCTCACCTCATTAGCTTGCACAACTTTTGGCTGTTCGATATTTTCAATGGTCAGTGGACTAGCAAACTTTCTGAGAACAGCGGCATGAATTTTGCCTGGCTCCGTAGCCGGTATGAGTATCTTTGAATTGTTCTCCGCATCCGATACAATTTGCGTCGTCGCTGTGCTACTCAGTCTTCCTCTGACAATACTTGATAAAATTTGTTTACGGTTCTTTAAACAAAGCCGTGAAAAAATTTGACGTCCCGCTGCCAATGGCATTTTTGCTAACGTATTTCTTCTTGATATCCAAATATTTCTACATATAACCTAGTACGTCCAGTACGGATGAGTTGGGATATGCACAACACTGCGGTTTTAAGCGATACCAAAATCATAGCGCTATGTCGTAGCGGCAGGTCTGGAAGTAAGGATTCTGTGATCATCGCCTCCGTCGCCAATGCGAATCCCGTCGTAGCCGAGCTAAACGTCAACACGAACGTGTAGCTTGGCGAGCAGAGGTTTTCCGCTACTCAGCGCTGGTTCCCAAAGCAACACCTTAGATCAGGTGAACCACCTTTCAAATTTGAATAACGAAGACCTGGACCAATTTTTTTTTCTCGGCCCACTTCCGTGGGTTTATTTTGTATATCTATAGGCCTATGGTAAACACTCGTCAGCTGGAATACGGGGATTCCTGATTGGCTTATAAAATAAACTCCATATAAGGAGATGAGGTTCCGACGCGACGACCAATCACAAAGTGTTTTCGCTCCCGCACTTTTTGAATAATACTTAAACAAATTTTAACATCGATTTTCTTAATATTTATATGATAAATAAATTATCTAATCAGCATTCTGGTATTCTACGATCATACTCTAGCAAAGTACTCATCTCTGTAAATACGCAATACACACTTTTCATCTAACTTCACTTCAGTGAAAACTTAGCTGCTTTCTATAAATGAACCGTTGAATTTGAAATTTTGAAATTTAATTATTGAGAGTAAGTAATTCGTATATTTTTATTTATGTTATCCATCTAATGGTTTATTAAAAAAGAAAGGTTTTGGAATTTATATCCTTGAAATTCATTTGCAATATTTTCTTTATTCATGCAATGACTCCTGATGTACAAGATCTTCATTCATGAAGTCCTCGATCCAGCATTATTCCAAGACATCTTAGAATTTAGTTGTTTTGGGCTGGAGGCTTCGACCAATCAACATTAAGAATAAGATGATCATATCCATAGCCATTAAGCGTGCTGATGGCCTTAGCAGCTTCAGCTCGGAACTTGAAGTGTACATAAGCAAAACCTTTACATAGGTTGGTTTGTTTATCCTTTGCAAGATAAAGCTTCTGAATAAGACCAAAAGGTTTGACAAGTTCTTCCAAGTCAGCATCTGAGGTGCTCTCTGACAAATTGGATATTCGAATTGCAGTGGTGTCGTCGCGACGCTGCATTTGCATTGAATCACCACGTTTGTTTCCTCCATCTCGCATACTGGGTGGCACATATTTACTACCTTGCGGTTTTCCAAGTTCAGTAATTGCACTGGGTACTCCAGGACCTAATAGAGGTTTCTTGTCATCTGGCACTTTTCCTGAGGAAAAAAAATCATTCAACAAAAGTTATTAAAGGTGTAAAAAATTGACACTTGTATTCCTTAATTTCCATACCTCCAGCAAGAACAGTATCCTTGTAGGGACATTTTGAGGTCCAATGATCTCCATTACAATTACGACACTTAACAACACCCTTGTCACCCATGCTTTTAAGCTTGTCAAGGGAGTCATCCTCAACTTTATTCTCCTCTTCCTTATTAGAAATGAATTGCATGAAAACATCTTCTGCTATAACGGTGGTAGCAGGATTTGGACCAGGTCTATCATCAGCCGAATCTCCAAACTTTTTCCAGGCCTTACGTGCGGCAATCGTTTTTGAGACAATGCGTCTTTCAATCTTATAAGTACGCACTACTTTGACTTTCTTATTGTCATCATTATATTTATATTCTGTGAGAATTTTGAAGCCATTCTCATAAACTTCTGATGGAGGTGGTAGTGCTCCTCCTTCTTCCTCGACTTCATCTGCCCAGCTGGACTTTACTTCTTGTGTGATATCTGGCATTTCTTGAAACCTAAAGAAATATTTTCTTAATTGTTTATTGATGAGACACATATAAATGATTCTATAAAACGTGCAATAATAATAAATTCACTTTTACGTAATTGAAATATCATTAATACAAATCACAAATACCTCTAACGTTACAAAACGTTAAATAATTGCTATATTACGTTTTTAGGTTAATGATGTACGTAATAGAAATTCGAGAAATATATAAGTAGAAATATATACGTAATAGATTGATTGTGCAGCTATTCCAGTATAATCTTATTCTTGAAATGTATACATAACTTGGAGGAATAAAAATAAGCACTAATCTTTAGAATCCACGAAATAATGTGTTGTACAAAGTGGTATTTCACTTGGACTGAGTATGCCCATTGTGAAAGACTAAATGTCAAAATATGAAGAGCTATGAATTAAAAATTATTAGTTTAGTTACTCACAGAAGTTATCTCGTTCAAATTGATTTTGATAAACTGCAAGGAAATATTTGATTTTAGGAAAAGTGACAACCATCCAACAACTGTCGATAAACGAGGATGAAATGGAGGAGCAGCCGCGTGCGACAGGCGACTTCAACGCCGCCACACGGCTTTTTCATTGAAATAGCAGTATCCCGAAAGAATGGCGACGTCTAGCGTTGTCGTGTATTTGTAAAAATAATGTCTCTTCGGTTCGATTTTCCATTAGAAATAAGTCAGAGTCTGATTATTTAAAACGGAAAGTGAAAGGATCGAGCGTTGGTAAATTAAGCGCACTGGAAAAATGGACCAGGCGCCTGCAGGTAATACACGAATCGAGCCATTTACATACCCGGCCGTGCGCAATTTCTAACATTCCCTCTTAAAAATTGAATCAATTTTTATTTTGGCCAAAGAACGCAATATTAAGTATATAAAAATTTAATTAAAGAAAAATTTTTGATTTTAACAATTCATTTTCCCACATAATTGATTGAGAATTGAAAAAACGCGCCTTTCAGTAGGTTATGTGAAGAGTGGGATGGTGAGAACACTGCTTCAATTGTACATTTCAAGTATTAATGTCTCTGGCACGTGCATCTTTTTACATGCTCACAGTAGTTCAGTAGTGAACATGATTGCATGGCTATTAACATTGCTCACATAAATTATTTCTATACAAATTTTAAACACAAAGATAAAATCTTTAATTTGCAGGTAAACTGTTTCTCGGTTATTTTGTATTTGATATTCCTTAAAATTCATATATACAATTTAATACAACTAGAAGCTGTATGTTTTAAAAGAATATTGCCTTAAATTTATTGATTAAACAGAGATGATTTAATATTAAGAATAAATTATTCTAAATACATATATTAATGATCTTCTTGTTACTCAATATGCAGATACGGAACTACGTAACATCATAGATAAACTAGCACAGTTTGTGGCTCGTAACGGCCCAGAATTTGAGCAGATGACTAAGAACAAGCAGAAGGACAACCCAAAGTTTGGTTTTCTGTTTGGCGGAGAACACTTCAATTATTACCAGTACAAAGTGACTACGGAGCAAGCCAGTAAGTGGGACAAAGCCCCTTAACAGCTACATCAATTGAGAAGCATATGAAGCGAAAGCTCATTTGTCAAATGAGGATCGAACTCGAGAAAACGAGAGAAAAAAGGAGAAATCATGCGACAGATTCTCTTTGAATGCATCGACATATTGAAGATCTTTGGATCGTATTTAGACATGTTCAACGAGTTCAATACAGAAGCCTCGCGAGTTACTAGAGACCAACACCATTTTTAGGGTGCGAGAAGATGTAGTTTTAAAATTTTTGTCGGGATTAGATAATATGACGGACGTAGATAAAAAAAAAAAAGTATTTCTTTCACATCTGTGGAAACTAATAAGCTGCCTCTAATAAAATGAGCATCCTGTCAGTATCAAAGTATAAAAAGAGGGAGTGATTCCAAGGCATTTTGAAAGCCTAGCGACTCACAATAGACTTTACACATAAGTAAAATACAATAAGAATATAATACCAAGAACGCCTTCTCGCGCCATCCTGTAGAAGATAAGAAACTGCGGAGATTGGACTATTAGTATATTTTTTTTCACTAACAATGAAAGGATCAAGCGACTTACAATAATCCACCGTCATTCGTTTACAGTTTTAAAGCAAAAAGGAATAAATCCAATGCAAAATGCAGACCCACGTTTAAACGTTTCGCAGCAGCAGCAAACAGCCGCAACCGTCGTGCAGCCACTGAATAACGTCGGTCTTGCGTCAGGCCTAAATACTCAGAACAACGGCTTAAATCAAGTGGTCGGAATTGGGCCAGTCGGGAATCCAGGCCCCGTTTTACCGGGAGTGCCCGGGCCAATCGGAGGGCCAGGAAATGCTGGACCATCGATCGGAGCAGTTCCTGGGACGATTCCTGGCAACGTCAATCCTCCTGTCGGTGCAGTGACCCAAGGAGTTAACATCAGTGGCCCACCAGGATGGCTCCAAAGCGAACTGGCGAGTCTTCAGTCGCAACAGACCACTCTCCAGGAACAAGTTAGACAATCGGAGCAAAACCTAGCTGCCCAGCATGCTGCACTAATGGCGCAACAGCAAGGAAGAGTCGAGGATGCTGTGAGGCAAGCGCAAGAGACGGCTCTGCAAAATAATGCGCAAAACACTAGCACTGATCTCGCTGCTTTTGACACGGTCTTACAACCCATCATTGACAGTTGCACAAAAGACAGCATAAGCGCAGGAAAGGCGTGGATACTGCAGAATTCAATTTCACCACAGAGCAACCAGGTTGTCGCCGAGTATTTACTCAAAAAGTATGCATTACCTTCTACATTACATTATAGACTTTTAAATGAATTAACTCTGAATAAGATTGAGGACCTCGCAATAAGCTGTATCTCACATTCATAAATTTATTAGTATTAAATCCATTTCAGAGTTATTCAGGGAACAACATTTAGCCAGAAGCTTCATATTATCTACTTGGTAAACGATATATTACATCATTGGTAAGTCAGAAAATCCTCGAAAAAGATAGATATACGAGTGAGATGTTTATCTATCTATAAATAAGCGTATCTATTGTTATACGCTCCGAGTAACAATACAAAAAAAAAAGAGAATAGAAAAAGGCAGCTACAGTTGTAGTAGGACTCCATTAAAGAGGCTGTAACGCAATCAGTGTATCTTTTAGCGCAAGAAAAAAGTCAATGGACCTTCGGAAAGCAATGGAAAGCGTCGTAGTTCCCATGTTCTGTAACACCTCACTGGCTGCGTCAGATGAGCAGCTGAACAAGCTGAACAAGCTGCTCAGTCTTTGGGAATCAAAGAATAACTATTTCGATGAAGGCATCATAGAAAAACTTAAACAGCCAAACACGTCCTGGTCGGAGTACCAAGCAAATTTAGTGGCACAGTATGCAACTGCCATCACACCGATCACCGCCTCAACTAAACAGACTTTTGATAACTATCAAGCGCAACATCAGGCATTCGTCAACCACGCGCTCAGGCAGATACAGACTATCGAACAGCAAAAGATAGCGATAGATCAACAGCTCAAGGCGCCACCACCACAGACTCCACAGATGGTAGGAAGTTCACAAAAGAAAGTACGCCTCCTTCAGGTTATTCTAAAAACATTATATTCTCATGAAGTGCATTGCTTTAGAACCAGCAGAATCTGAATATTCCTCCGAATCATCCTGGTCCGCCGCCGCCCATCGCAGGAGATGTTAATTTCAGTCAACCGCCTCCCGGATGGGGAGTTCCTCCTACAAACGAACCGCCACCATTCACAACCGTTCCACTACCGGATTTTTCGAAACCACCTCCTGGATTCGGACCGCCACCTATAATCCATGAACCCTCTGTCGAAGACCTCATGCCCAGTATGCCTTATTTCGAACTTCCTGCCGGTTTAATGGTGCCGCTGATCAAACTGGAGGATGGTGAATATAAGCCTCTGGATCCTGATGCCATCAGATTACCACCTCCAGCGCCTCCTAGCGACCGGCTCGTTGCTGCTGTTGAAGCATTTTACGCACCTCCGAATCACGATTCTCCTAGGGACAGGTAACACTTTTATCTTTTATACATTACGAAACGTAACTTATTACTTAAACATTGCGTAACAACGTATAGCTAGTGCACCGATAGCTTCTCATTTATCTTAATCTCCATTATGATCCATATCTCTTTACTTAAATTGTCTTGATAAGCGGCAAGGTAGGCCAACATCATACTCTTTTTTTTTTTTTTCCTAAAAGTCACTTCATCATCAAAAACCTGCGGAATCAAATACTGTAAATTGACAATAAACATTTTTCATGTCGTTGCAGCGATGGCTGGGAAAAATTAGGTTTGTACGAATATTACAAAGCGAAAAACGGTGCACGCAAGCGCAAGGAAGAAGATATTATGTCAGGATTAAGGGAAAAGTCCAAATCACCGTCGCCAATACTGAGGCCACGTTCAAAGAGTCCAAGTCCACCAAAAAAACGATACAGAAGCAAATCTCGTAGCAGATCGCGATCGAGATCTCGAGGTAGAAGCAGATCTAAATCGCCCACGACCAATCACAGACGCAACAGTCGTACCAGCAACCATAACAGTAGAAGTAGAAGAAGAAGAAATAGCAACAAAGACAGAAGTCCGGACAGAAGAATCGACCGACAGGATCGCAGTCCTACGCCGCCAAGTTTCCTGTGAGTATAATTATTGCTCAGATTCATTCTATAAATATCGTGCTGCGATTAAAATTGAGAAGGAACATAATGACTCTTTTTTTTTTTTAACAATTAGTGGCTCCACGTACAGCAAAGCCACGCAAGAAATAAGTCTCGACGAGAGTAACAAGGGACATCAGTTACTAAAGAAAATGGGCTGGGGAGGAGCAGGTCTTGGCGCAAATGAGCAAGGTATCGAGGCACCAATTTCCGGTGGCGAGATACGCGACAAGAACGATCAGTACAAAGGTGTCGGAATTAATTTGAATGACCCCTACGAAAACTTCCGGAAAAGCAAGGGTCAAGCATTCATAACTCGAATGAAGGCGCGCGCAGAGGAGCGAGCCGAAGAACGAGGCGACCGCGACTGATTGGCTGCACTCGAGTAAAAGGATTCCTCAAACGTGTTAACGCTAGTGCTGCCATCGCGATAGTGAATGTGTGATACGATATATCGTAGGCATATTCCTTAACACAAGCGACTCCCATAAGATTTGTATGTTTCTCTTTGAAACAATGTGTACGTCGCTCAGTGGAATGCAAAATTATGACGATTCTCTATAAATTTACTTTGAGAAAGTACGCTGTGAAGAATATTTTTGCGAATCTTTTATTTTTCAACGGCTCAGGTCTTGATTTTCTTTCAATTTTAAAGTGATAAGTCTAGATATATAGCGAATGAATTTTCTTTGGCTCGATTGGATTTAGCGCGTTCTTATGTCGAAAAAAAAAAGAAAAAAACATAGGTGGGCAAGAACGATGGCTACTCCGCTCTTTGTCATATTATTATTTACATTCTGTACTGGAGCGAAGCCTCAAACGAAATGTAAGACTTTTAAGACATTGAAATTCTTTCGCAACGTACATTTAAAATCGCGATTACTTTCTCTCCGGACACTTTTGCCAGTAATCTATTTCATCATAGATTCATTGGCGTTCCACTGGTCTCTTTGAAAGAAAGGAAGTGACATGATGTCGAGCGGAAATAAATACTGAGAAGAATTCAATTGTCAATTCCTAAGGAACGAAGAACGTCCCTTTCGTTACGATTATGTTCGTGTAATTGTGTGATAACTTTCATCATAATCAGTACGCCTCAATATTTTTCCATCGATCGGATACTGGTGTAATGCTGATGATGTTAATAAATGATGCGCTTGGAAGGAGAAAAAAAAAGCACATCAATATTATGAGAAAAAATTATGCGGAAGTTAACCCATGTTATAGAATGCGCAATTCGAGCTTTCAGAATGGATTCCATCATCTACTCGTGACTGTGGACAATCGAACAAATAAATGATTGTTCGATTGAACCTAATTACACCTACGTCGCGTACAGATTAGTACAATTTGAACGCGAACGAATATTACCGAACGTTCGTCATAAATGATATAAAAAAATAAAATTTCAAGATAATACAAAAAATGTATTTATATTTAATAAATACTAAATATATTGAATATAAATTGATAGAACAATAGCAGCTCAAGAATAAATGCTCTAAATTTCCTACGAAACGATCTGGCACTTTCTTGATCGTATGTATTCCTTATCGCCATCGTCTTGCCAGTAAGAAAAAAAAAAAAAAAAGTCAACCGACATTAACATAATTTTATAATTCTACGCGGTAGGAAAAAGAAGTAACAGAACGAAAGACCGTTTTCATTTGGTTTCTACGATCAGGTCGTCGAATAATCGAGAGTTAATAAAAGAAAAGTGGAAGATAGGAAACGTATAAATAAATCGTAGAAAAGATACGTCTAATAAAGTTATGTAAAAACATTCGATCGTTCGAAAAGATATCAGTGCGAGCGAGCTGCATCGATTTCGAGAACCTTCAAGATGTCGGGATGAGAATTCTTCCCGAGGCGTCACGTGTTTATGATGGCGCGCAAGAGGCAGAGAAAAAAGAGAAAATGCCAGTGGCACTTCGATAACTGGCTTAAGTGTTACTCGTGTCCAGTGAGTTTTTAATCGCGAATGCCCTATTGAACCCCCCCGAGTGAGAACTGATAGTCGAACCGAATAAATCCAACATCGAACCGGTTTAGTCTGATAAGAACTCTTCGCGGACGGTCAGATCGAAGTAAACAAAACTTCGATGATATATATATATGTATTTGGAATCAGTCGAAGCTGCGAACTGGTTCTCCCTATATTTTTATATTATAATTTTTAAAATGTCTTTTAACGAGTCTTCACGTTCAACAGACTGACGGCATCTATTTCTATCGCAGCCTTCCGATTCTCTAACCGGGCAAAGATCACGCAAGGTGAAATCTCTGGTTATCGAATTCTCAATAGATGTCACTGCCTGACATTCGACCGCTGTCCGAGTATATATGTATTTACATACATAGATATATCGACGAGTGACGACGTTACTCTCGTTCAACGTTCAATCTCCTGGGCATGTTTATCTACGTATCGATCTACCCTCTGCTGACCTTTGCTATCCTCTCGGTGGAATGCTCAAATGCTCAAATGCTCAAATGTTAACGAAGACTGACCATGTCCGACGAG
Source organism: Calameuta pygmaea (assembly GCA_031762395.1). NCBI lineage: Eukaryota > Metazoa > Arthropoda > Insecta > Hymenoptera > Cephidae > Calameuta > Calameuta pygmaea. The sequence goes on from JASANN010000488.1 coordinate 137,781, forward strand.
ATTTCACCAATCCTCGAGAAAAACGTGATTCTCCTGTTAAAGTCGCCATGCTCACGTCTTATCGTGAATATAAAATTCGACAAAAACGTGACTCGGACTCCTTCGAGATTTTAACCTCGTATGACCTTTGACTCGTCTCTTTCCTGTTTCTCTTCTCTGTTCTTCCATAACAATATTTAGCCTTTTCTCACTCTCCCTATGCATACGTCACTGTAACGTCTCCCCGGTTATGAAAATAGTTGGAACGCAAAATATCGCACGTTTCTGCAACGCGTTCTCGGCCGCCCACTCTTATCTCAGTCTGTCGTGAACGACTTTGGCTTACGAGACCCGGCAGCACGTTCGAAAGAAACGTGACTCTGACTTTGCGAGGGACACGTGAAGAGGACGAGGGAAGAGAGAGAAGCCAATAGGAGACCACAGCGACGCGTACGGCAAAGTCTCTCACTGTGACCAAGTCAAAGCCGTTACGGATTCCTTCGTAAGAAAGGAAATGGCAGGATACCATATCGAATTATCCCACCTTGCGTAATCATCTATATATTTTGACGCGAGTCATCGAACGAATCGGCGGATCTATATCTGCTCTGTCCAGTGTCTGGCGATGCTTCGTGACGTAGCTACGTTCTTGTTCGCCGAAAAGTGACCCCTTCAAATTTTCCCACCTTGGAGAAAGGAAGGAGAAGAAAAAGGGATAAATATATTGGAACGCTCGAAGGACGCGAACGCACATCGCACTGACGCTTATGTAGGCTTATACGAGACTGGAATGCCGTTGGAAAAACCAATGCCGTGTAGCTATATATATATATATCATAACCATTTATCCTTTAGCGATATTTAATCATCGCTCGAACGTTACAGGCAAATAAGGATGCTCCTTTGGCATATGTAGCGGCGATCGTTAGTATCTGAAAAAATAACGTTATAAGTAAATAGAATCAGTGAATCTGATAGAATGAAACGTAACAGTTAACCTCTTTAGCACATAATCCGTAGTTTAATTCCGATCCCGCGCTTTCTCTGACTTCTTTTTGTCCTAACTTCGATTTCAGTACCAGATACGGATGTGCAATGATGTACTCACAGAATGCTCTTTCAATTCCTCTTTTTCGCCTTTCCGCCTTTCCCTAGACTAAATTCCACAAATCGCACAGATTCCATCTCAGCAGTATCTCTGCTCCGCAACGATGAACCTCGGTACGTAATTTCTTTGTTATATTATTAATTCAAATTTAAGAGAACACATTAAACGAAAAGGCAGTAGAAGCCAAGGCTCGTTACCTTTTAGAAATTGGAATATTGCAAAATATATTCGGAACGTGAAGTTGCAGCAGGTCACGTAACGTGGCTGGAGAAAACTAGTAGCCGCTGCGCAGGTACGCGGCGACGCGGCGACGCCTGGCAGACAGCACGAGTTGACGCAGGTCGCTCAAGCGAAGAGTACAGGAGTCGCGTTCCGTCGCCTTTGAGACCTCCTCTATAGGTCTATAGATCTATAGATCTATAGATCTCTAGATCTCTAGATCTCTATAGGTGGCGTAGAGCTATGTCGACAAAGAGAGAGTGTACCACCGCGTTACATTCCACGTGATCCCAGAGAGAAGGGCACGCCTCGGCTGGCAAGTCACGCGCCTTACCACGCTACCAGGCTACCAGGCTACCAGGCTACCAGGCTTCACCCTACACGACACGTGCATGCAATGCCTTACTCCAACTGTAAAAAGCTATTTCTTATTTATAATTATCATTGGATGCTTGCTGGAATAGCTTAAAAGTCATTATGCACGCGCGTAATAAAGCCTTTCACATGGTGCAAAGGGTCTTCTGATAGGAGCGAGAATGACACGCACGTTCCTATCTACAATTATCGGATTTATCAGCTGCTCGTAAATAATCGAAAGGATGAGCTGAAATATAATGAACGAAGGTCGATGATTAATAGCGCGACTGTGATCTAGAAAACGGGTGAAACTATTGGATTCCCATTAGCTTGAAGTACTAGAACGCCAAGGAGAATGGATGTAAACACTATAATTATTAGAATCGAGTGTTCTGATTTTCCAAGGACATAGTATGGAAATTATCAGGTGGAATTTCGTGGCGGCGCCACGTGTAGCCTCGTGATCTTCGTCAGTACTGAACACGTGCCGAAACTTTAATTCCATGCTGGTACTCGGGGCTTTGGGTGGTCAAGAAAGAATTATTCGCTTAAAAAAGACAAAAGGAAATGTTAGACCGCAGATACGTATGTAGCGTGAAGAGATAATTTTTCCAAAGCCTTGAACCGATTCGATGTGCCTGGCAAGTTGATGTTGCAATTGGTATCCGCGACAGTTGACGACTCGGCATCATTATTGACAAGGGAAAAAAAAAGACTGCGGGATATAGAAATCGTAGAAACCGGATGTGCGTGGGACGATTTATTCGAAGCGTTTGAAAACTTTAAACCGCTTCCGCCGCTAACCGTCCCATCTAGAATTGACGTAGGTCCCTGCCACGTGGGCTGCTTTACGATTACCGAAACGTGTAGGAGGAAATTTTACTAAACTTTTAATCTTCAACCGATCGAACCTTCACATTTTTCTTTCTAATGAGATTCCAGTTCCATAGCTGCGCGTGTGTATTGACATCGTAATACGAAGTGACAGAAATAGTTAGCGGACTTTCATCAGATAAAAATGAAGTATTTATTATTTAAATATCCGTATCTTTGCTTTGAACGAGTATTGACGCTACAGAGTTGACAACATAACGGCAATTAGGGATAAACAATCCAAATCCCTGATAAACGCTAAGTGCGTCACTGACTTTTCGTGGATTTTCGTAATACTCCGAATTTGTGGTACTCGATACTACTCGGTAGTATTCGGTAGTAGTCGGTACTGGTCGCTGATAATATCATGATCTCATACGCTCGAGGACAGCAGCTCCTATCACTAGGAAGACAATATCACGCGTGGCATAATCGAGCTGTGCACGGATCCTGTTAGCTCCCGCAGACGCCTGTCTCGTCTGTGCGCCTGGCCCAGGAAAGATTCAGAGAACGAACGAGAGGACGAGACCATCGCGCATACAAGATGGAGAGGAAGTAGCTCGGGCTGCGATGAACGAGACCGAGAATAACTAATGGTTGGCACAGATCGCGTTTATTTTCTCCCGAGTCAGGCAGAAAATACAACGGCTATTTTCGAAACGGCCAGTAGGCGTTACGTATCCTTATCTGCGTACGTGCGCGTAACAGGAGTTAAACCGTACACGAAGCCCACTTGCGATTCGCGAATACCGACCTTTCCGTTTCTATTAGGATTCCCCACGTGATCGACCGGTTTTTCGATTCTGCTGTACATTTGCTAAAACTACCGATCGATACATTTGTTTGGACATCCTTCTTCTCCATGGACTCAATCTGTTGCGTCAAATGGAGTCTCTGCTACGCATACGAATTCTATATGACGCGTAGGCACGGAGAGTTTAAGTGCGTTGCGAAGCGTTGCGAAGCCTTAGCCAAGGAGAGTGTCAATGGGATTGCGATGTTCGAATCGTCTGCTTCAGAATACTTAATGACGAATAGTTAGAAAATCAATGGGGAAGAAGCGCGTGACTGGGTCTAACATTGGAGACTCTGGGATGCTGAAGAAAGAATTACTGCGAATGCTTTGTCACGTGAGAAGCCAATAATTTATATTTACCTGATGCTCTGTCATCTTAGCTGTCGGCACTCTGATGACCGTGATTTTTATTTGGCAGATGGTTGGATTTCACAAGAGAGGAAGAAACAAGGATTACGAGTTTTGTCCTTTCCTCCGTTTACATTCGTATAAAGCCTAGTTTACATGGTAAAAGCTTCACTATTGGATCAGGCTTAACAGCAGGGAAATTGTTGTGCTAAATTTTGATGACGTCATTTACAACCACAAAACGCAGCAGCACGGCTGACGCGTCATCGTGGACCTTCGTGACTCTTCGCAATGAGTCAAACATCATATTTCTCTTTCCAGTGACGATGCAATCCGCTGCGTTTCTCAAACTAACGATCGATGGTGACGTTAGAGCACCGATAAGGCGATAACGATACGGCAGAATGCTTCGACAGAATCTCCAATGTTTATGCCGAAGATTACGTTCGATAAGTTCTACAATATACATATACAAGCCGTTCATCGTCTGTTTTATTATAAACACGACGACGAAATATCCCGTTAAAGAAAATTGAGGACTTCACTGAATCTATAAAGATATTCGACGTTACTCCTTAGCTTGTAATATGAATTTGCTAATCAGTCATCCATTGTGCCTCGCCGACTGATTTTTTAATTTTAAATTCTTTCGCTCAATTCCAGCAAAGTAAATCCTATCCGCGTCAAAAGAAGCCATTGACGTTAATATTTCAAGATAAAACGTCGGGGACATTAACATATTTGATAATTCTAATGTATTTTTGGAATACCTAAATGTCCTGCAATATGTTCACAAACAAGCGCTGAACTTAATCTTCTGTAATGCTTCGTGAACCGAAAGACATCTGTAGCTGCCTAAATAAATGTGTAGCGAGTGAACGAAATTTTCTGTAACAAGAGACACCATGACGAGTAAGAAGAGTTACAGTTTACCGTTTATGAGTGTCTTATTGTTTTCCTTGTACCACGATACTGTTGTTCGCTGGCTGCACAGGCCGCGTAATGCTACAGGTGTTCCGCTGCATAGACACATGTATGTATGTGTATGAAAAAATCAAGGCATCTTCAGCGAAGCATTCTTGACTAGGCAAAACAGCATGGCGCTACAGTGGAGTAAGAGGAAGACCAGACAGGAGCCACAGGAGAGAGCATGGGGAGAAGGCATCGGCGATGCAAGGTAAACGAGCAAGTGAGAGAGGGAGAGCGAAACAGAGCGAGAGAGGAAAAAGGAGGAAGAGATGTCGGATGGAAACGTAACTGCTGCTCGAGAGCAATCGCGCGGTGCTCGTGGAAGGGGAAGAGGTTCCGCGGAGAGGGGGAAAACATAAGTGGTAGGGATAGCGGAGCGCGTGACAGGACACGTGACCGGGGCACACGGTGCTCGCGTGACCGGCCCTGTGACGTCACGCGCACGTGTCACATAGCGTGGTGAGTGGTAAAGCTTGGTTTCCACCCACCGGAGCCACGAACAGTACCGTCTCTACCGTCCATGCCATGGACTTTCACCAGGAAAACCGTCATTTTTACCACATCAGAATTTGCCGTCACCATATTTCCCCGACGCTTGCTGACGATCGAGATGGCAAATGACGTATGGAAGTGAATTTTCGAGAAAGAAGACCGGCGTGCGTAAACCGCAACGATACTGAGAAATTCAGCAACCTTTTCGAATTCGTGGTAACGTGCCACTTGTCGAAGGTGCTTAAAGGTCATACGTGTGACTCTTTCATTTTTCAATTGGTTTCTACCCAAAAGCTATCTAACCGTAGGATTCTAATATATTATGAAGGCAACGCGGCACGATTACAAATTCTCTGTCGAATCCTCGTCCTAATCTGACAAATCGATCGTATCACGTTTATTTTCTGAAATGCCACTTTAGGTTAGATTCAAAGGTAACTGACTGCGAGACTGGCACGTCCACCAATGATATCTCCTAGAGACTCTTGAACATCCGTATTCACACATCCAGTCCGAAAGACGACGAGGAAAACGGCCCTCGTGTATTACACATCCTTCTGTAACTCTTATGACTCTATATTGTTTATGGAATTGAACTGCAATGACTTACATTGGAATCTCGTATATCAAGACTACCGTGCGTTCCGTTTATCATGCGCTAGACATTTGCCACAAACATCGAGCAGTTAAAAAGCCATTACTCGTGACGAGTTATGACCAGCAAGAATTTGTATAGAGCCTGATAACACTGATATTACCAATATGGTTATCATTGCTCTCATACACTCGCGTACCGCTGACGAATAGTTCCCTCTATACCGTTAACGGAGATTTTAAATAAAATTTCCTCTTCGGCAAGAGTGCGTATGGCGCCTTGATTGCTAGAGCCGTTCCTGACTCGGTCTGGATCGCTCCCACCCGAAGACTGCATGCCACACTGCGGCCCATCAGGAGAATCGAACAGGGCCGCCGCCGTATTATACACGTACTCTAACCTGCCAGCCAACGACACGCGTACCCGCGCTATCGAACCGCAAGAATAAAGTCGCATTGTCTAGGATTTTAAGAAAAAAAAAATAAATATTTTACTCGTTAAAATCGCGGTGCGCTATCGGTAACCGATTTTGAATTACGCTTCCAGGACACCCGGGATTTCACAGCAGTCACGTGTCGGCGAGGAACAAGAAGAGCATGAATCTGACGAACCAAATCCCTGAATATTCTCCTGCGTACGAAACATTGTGAAATTCTCGTGCGTGGGTGTAATCTTGTGGCGCTATCAGTGTCGAGGAATACTGCTTGCGAAAAGGATCAGTTTTCTTATCGGGGAAGCGTCGAGTAAAATTGAAGAAAGTAAGATTAAAACAGAGAGAGGGCCAATATCATCCATTGAAAATCATCAGGTGACAAGGCCAGCACCCTGTTAGGCGTTGGGCGGCTTTGAAAATCGAAGAAAATCACTTCCTGTGTATCTATACATAAAACATTATACCCCATGGGTGCCTGAATTACATTATTACATATATGTATATGTATATACGTGCTTCGCCATTTCACGTTTCGTGTGTGTTTGGTAGTGAGAATTGCGAAGGAGCATAACGTGTAGCATAAAGTAACGTAACATCATAACGTGTACGCGCTTGGCTAAAGCGGGCCAATCGATCGAGAACGTCGAGGTTAAAAGTTACCACGCGAGCGATTCTCCCTGCAGTGAATCGTCGGCTGTTTTCGCGACGTGAGCAAACGGTAGATCATTGTCGCGCTGCGCATCGTCGTTGTACGTAGGCGAAACGTTTTAAAACGAAACGTCCCTGGAGGATTTGGCGTTACATGAATTTACGCCAGTGTCCAAGAGTTCTTTTTTCATTCGAAAAAAGAGAGAGAGAGAGAGAGAGAGAGAGAGAGAGAGTTGCGTTCCGGAAGGGCACAAGAAGTCAGTGTTGTTAGGAAGTGTTCGTGCTGCGGAGAGCCACTTTGCAGGAAATTCTATGCTGCAAGATGATGGAGACACAGAACTTTTGGGAGGACAATTCTGCACATTCTATGCAAGTTAAATACGAGAGGTGAGTACACGTCAGTCCTTGGAATGATAGAGCGTACAACGAATCTCCACGAAGCTTTCGTTCTGTTATCGCGAATAGTTCCGAGTAAACATTTTTGATCTGACAGTGGTATTAATGGGGATACGTATAGATTAGGACTCGCGATTCTGTCTTACCTTATGCTTCGCAAAGATCGAAATTCATTGTCATCGTTCAAGGCAGATCGTATTGAACTAAAATTTTCAACGGTGCGAAGTATGAAAAACTATCATGGAGCAATCCCAGTGGAATGTATCTGGCTGGGCTTGAGTAATTTATTCGAGATCTATTGAATAATACTGGCAAACTAAAAATTTCTCCATTGAATATATATTCTCTTGGACTTTAACAATTCTTCACAGGAAGCACTGCTTCCCGAACTCAGTATGTAGAGTAATTCAACTGTTGCACAGTAAATCTACTTTGTGCTTTGATCGTTATTCGTGTTGTCGGCGGATGAAACATGGAACTGTAGTAAATATTATAATGTAGATTCAGGCGTTTCTTTGCTAGCCGCAAGGTCATCGACATTCATTCCTAGCCTTGGTAAGAATGTTGGTTTATCAGTGTACGGAGGTACAATTAAGGACGTACGAATGACGTCTCTTCAGGATGTTCTTTGCAATCGAGGTCGCGATAACGAAAAGTTGCACGTTCAACATTCGTTGCAGTGCGACTGGCCTTTTGTGAATATTATTAATTGGACAAAAGTGATATCGTAAGATCGTGCTAAAAGTATTGTCGAGTAAAAATGTATGAAAAATTGAGCAGAAACAGGCAGAGAGACGATTGGAGATCGTTTTGACAAACAGGCCGGCGCCTTGTTGGGTGCGATCAAACAATCGTATTTACCGGTAACTGTTTAACATCGACTGTGTGCTCAGGTTCATTAACAGCATCGTCAACAAATTGCAGCGGGTTTTGCCGCCCGGCTCGTAGCCGAGTGTGGTTGCTCGGTAATAAATCTAAATGCGTCTCCGTACGACGCCACTGTGTGGGAACAATCGGGCTTGTCTCTTTAACGAGACGCCGTGGAAGGAGTTGAAAACAGATTTCGAAAAATATTATTCAGAGATACTTTGTGCTTCAAAATACGAGTTACTTCGAAATTCATATTGTGTTACACGGGGCACTAGGATTTACAAGACTCGCTGCTTGGCAGTTCGTATCAGATAACTATAGTCAATATGCTTTTGTTTATAAGCTTCTATGAGAAAGGGAAGTTCCATTCGACGATGGTGGTTACCTTCGAGTATACGAAACAAGCTGGGAAGAAGATATACTTGGCACTAGAACACCACGGGTGACTCTAGAGTTAGACGGCAAGAGGCTAGAGAAGTCTATAAGTAAGTTGAACGATGTTTATTAAAAGTTACGTTCTACATAGAGTAAATTTCCAAGAGGGCACACATATAGCTCTAGCTGATTTTACGTCGAGCGTCGTCACTGGCATCGAACATTGACATCGCATCGATCGTTCAGGGATTTATTTAGAGGGAATTATTTTGAGACGTCCTCGAATGGCCTCGACGTCTAGAGCCCGATTACCCCGTCCCTGTCTCTCTGTGGCTAAGGAACAGAACACGAACACTACAAGTTTTCTTTAAGGTTCCTTTTATAAAGTTTGCCGCGTTTACATTCGCACTCCCTCCATTGTCCTTCTATTGCAGTCCCTGGCACTGGCCACGTAACCAGCTCGAGTGTACAAAGGCCTCTCCCAACTTTCAAGGCGTCTCAAGGATTTGATCCTCGGTTCTTCGCGCAAGCGACAATCACCGAGAGTGAAAGAGAGAGAGAGGGGGAGAATATAAGAAACAGAGAAAAGCTGAGAGGAAGGAGAGCAAGAGAATTTCAGGATGGGAGAAATAGGGAAAATAAAATCGTTCCACTTTTACGCCGCTCGGGTTACGGAGACGTCGCGTCGTGTCCGTGTAAACAGGCCCAGCCGGCACCTTCCTTGCAGAAAGTACTGACGCCAGTTTGAAGAGCGTTTACGTCATGGAAAGGAACGGCGCGAGAGAATTAACCGCGGAATCGCTGTGCGCGTATCTCTTACCCATATCTTCTTCCAATCTCACTGCTTTGCCCATATATCTATATATGGTATATATATAATCATATATGATCTAGTAAACATATATCTACGGATCGAATGGGTGTGTCACATATTTTTCAAACCCTTTCACTTCCTCGCCCTATCCTTCTTGTTCTTGTATCCACTTTCTTTTCCAGATTCTTTTTTTTTTAATTGGATATTCAAAACTACCTTGGCACCAGCACGCGCATAGACTATATGAAATCCCTCTAGCTATACATATGTAACAAAACCACACACTTACGTCTCTCTGTATCTTTTAAGGCGGCTGATCCGCTAACTAACGACCTACCCACGATATCGCATAAGCTGATTCGTGAGCACAAGGTATCACATTCAGATAAAGAAATATCAAATTCATCGACCAATCCGTCATTCCTACCTTTGATATCTCAACATTCAATGAGATACCCGTTATCGTCGGGTTTTCTTTTTTTTTTTATTATTATTTTTTCTCTCAAACTCCTCAAAGTCGAGGTATACTACTCATCACATTCGCGAAGAATGTTTTTGGCGCAGAAAATCACTAGACAGTGGCGGCTCAGGGCCGTCCAGCCAAGCGTGAATTGTATTTCCGAATTTTATTGAATTGTCACGTGGGCACCTCTCACTCCTCCTTGGACCTTTCATACATGCGTAAACACTGCATGGTGGAAACCAGTGCTCAATTTTCCAGGCTGCCATAGGATATCACGTGCTTAGTCATTTCTGCATGGAAAAGAGTAGAGATTTTCCTGTTTCCTGGAATACCATAGTCTTTCATGAGGGTTAAAAAATATATTAATTTATGCGTCATGTGTGGCTATTAACATTTTTCGGCACATGATTCAGTACCATGAGCTTGATGCGACTTCACAGTCTGACACTGGGATACGCATGCTGTAATTTGTTGCTCAGATTTTCTACCTTTTGTGCTCGAAACGGAATCCTCGTGTTTCTGCGTGTGCCTATATTCCTACGGAGTTTCATCTTGAACGGTGTATTTATGTATTTGCCTCCGGGTGATTCCTCCATTGTACATAGAGACACGGAGGTCGTCCGAAGGCCACGGCTTCCAATGTATAAGAGAATAAAAAAAGAAAAAGAAAGCTGACAAAAGAGCCTGAAAAAAGAGAGCCCGAAATTCAATCAGTACAAATGATCGTAATAAAATGTTATTTTTGAACGATTTATTTACCGTCTGGTACAAAGTCCCCGGAAGTCGCGACTTAATACCAAAAAACGAAAATACGAAGAAAGAAACGAATGGGAATGAGAAAAACATAAGGTAACTCAGAGGAGAGCATGCAAATCGAGGATTCCTCGAAAAAAATCAACCTTTTGCGGCAATAACAGGCGAAGTTGATTCCCACATACGTCGTATAGGTATTTAACGAATTTTATTGGACCTGATGTACGTATATGGCAATATGTTACGTCGATCGGGGTAAATTGCCTGTTAGGAGAATCTTTAAACGTGGACGAAAATTTTCCATCGCCGGTGCAAAAATCCGGCCGATATGGCGCACGTATAGTGCTGGGCTCCTTCCTCGTCCTTTTTCTTCTCTTCTTCTTCGTTCCGCCGCGCAATATCTTTCTCATTTCCTGGATTCTGTTTTTCCGCTATGTCGACAAGAGGAAAAGGAAAAAGACCTAAGAAATATCACAGGGGATACAAGTCACGGAAATATCCTTATTTCATTGGTTCTCGTGCACATTGTAGATGCCGCGTGTACCACTCTGTGTCCTTAGGTTTTTTTTTTTTAAATTTGCGCCGGTACCCCTAACGACGGGACTCTGTCAGTTTAATTCTGTCCCATTTTTCCACTAAAACATAAAGGAGACTCAGGGCAACCTGACACAGAGACACAAGTCTATAGAATAAAAGCAATGATTCAGTTTCACGGGTCGCTCTTCGTAAAGCTATATAAACACGTAAACAGATGTTCTCAAACACGTGCACTTTAATGGCAACTCAGTCACCTGATTAGACCGAATCACTTATCACCAAGTTCTGTCAGTCGATTAACTGCAATCAGAATGACGATGGATCCTTTATACGCCCGATAGTGAGTCGCGAGCGTCAGATTAGAATTTAGGCTTCGATTCTTGGGAGTTCCAGATTTTAGGTTCAAGTTCATTTTGATCAATGTAACCATTAAACTGAGCGAACATTACAATTCTTGTATGCTCTACTTACAAAGCCAAAAAGATTTTCTCCTGGTGATAATATCATATCAGCAGCCCACTGTCTCGTTCTTTGATTTCTCGATCTAATTACGTTTTACTACGGCTGCCCCAGAGCTCGTACGTCTCGCTTCATCTTTTTAACATTGTTTCTCCCAACACGGACGAATTCGAACAGTAGCGGTGAAAGGGACTACGAGAAATAAAGATTTGGCTGAAAAGTGAGTTAAAATTTGATAAAATATTTTTCAAAATAAGTAGACCACCAGTGATAACCTTTATGACAGTTCTGGCCTTAATGCACCGTTCACAGGATTTCTTCCCACTTGTCTATTTTACTCCTTAGAACGATACAATAATTGTATCACGAGTAAGGATTAAATTGCAGGCACGTGCTAATTCGACCCTGCCAACTAAATTGTTTCAATATTAATTTGATACTTTATCATGGACCTGATAACACAACGATAGCTAACTTTAATCACGCACGTGGTAGCGATTTGCCAGAATTTACGTATTTAAGCTGATTCGTGTCAAGGCGCTATCAAAATAAAGTCAAATTAGGGTCGCGCGCTCGGTATAGCCGTGGTGGGAAACATGTGTACGATTAACGATTGCTTTGCCTAAACCTGCGTCAATCTTATCGAGTGTCCCGATATCCGAATCCGATTCCTTTTTTCAACTGGCAGATCATTGCTACGTCAAAGGAACCAGGCTCAAACTTTTTCGCGGCTCCCGTTCTGTCAGAATTGTTGGTGCCAAGGATTGTGTGCTAAGAACTCGAGGTACAGTGTTTTTTTTTTTTTAGAAACTACACAAGGAACGACGATACCTGAGTTATACATATTATGAATCACGAAGCGACATCCATTTTGTGGACGTGCGGGACATTCGAGTAGATTGACGAACCAATAAATAACTAAGGTTCTAGAAGAGCAGCGCACTGATTGCGAGACAATAATACGAAACGGTATCATCTTTATCCGTAGATATAATAAACATGGTGGAAGTGTAAGAATAAACATAATTGAATATTACATATACACTATAGATACATATAAATAAGTTCAATCTACGTAACGCCCTGATCTCCCGCAGACAAAGTCCCCGCCTCATTGCTACAGGCTCTCCTTTTCCTTCGCCCCGTTTATCTGGAGCGTGTTGTACTATATGGTAGATATGCGTAAGTACATATACCGAGTTAAATACGAAGCCACGAACTTATGTACGTTACACGCGAGTGGAACTCATGCCTGAAGTCACGTTGCTTGCCACGCACTAGTCCGTGATGTAGGTTAGTATTTTTGCAATGGTTGTATACAAATAAGGCATGATTGTATGTAAACAATAACAGTGTGCGCTTCGGGAAGTTTCCCACTAACCTTCTGGAACAAAAGAATCTTGGTACATCTTTGCATAATTTTTATTAGAGAAACCAAATTTTCTTTATATTTATCTCGAATGAGAATGGCTATAAAGAAATGAAATACGGAACGAAACTGCGATACGGTTGAATAGGATTTATCTATTGAGTCGCCGTAATTTGCCAGTAACGGCAGCTGCCCGAACGATGGTTGCGTTCCTGTTGCTTGCGGCAGCAGGACGAGCCGGTATGAGTTTAGTCGTGCAGCTAGACGTAGGTTTCTGCTGTATCGACTGGATGCCGCAAGCAACAGGAACGCCAAGTGGCTTTCGGGCAGCTGTCGTTTCTGGCGAATGACGATACTGGACATTGATTTTCTGGCAAAAGACAACAACCTGTGCGTGTGGGGGTCTGTACTGATGACGTCAATAGTGACGTGTTGTTGACTCAAGTTGTCTTTCTTTCTTCCCATCTTGCTTCCACATTCCCCCACAGCGACTCTCTCGCTCTCTGTTTGAATTACCAATATTATGTGTTCCTGATTAATAATAATAATAATCGTATGCTACGAGGAAGACGCGTACTTCCACGACCCGGTAGCATGCGGTCGCGTATCAGCTTGAATTCATTTTCAGGCTGTATCCGTTGTAATATTAATAAGTCATTAATTAGGTTTTTTTTTTTGATTCAAATGTCTTTCCCAGAATGGGCGTTATGCCAATCTTATTTTAACACGAAAACAAGATAACATTAGAACGAACGAATATAACTTGACTATTGCCATCCTCATCAAACGTGAACTTTAATAATAGCGATCGTTTCGGTTACAGCGATATTACCGATATTTTTGGAGGTGTAATTTGGTCTTAAAGGGTGGTTCACGAGGTGCGTGCTTTTCTTGAAGTCTAGAAAATCAGCTCGACTAATCTTAACTGGGATCAATGGACTTCTTTGTAATTCGAACGAATTTGTCCTACGAATGACGCGACTCTGATACAGCTTCGAAAAAATGTATAATCTTCTTTTTCGTATCATTTTATAAAATTGTGATTAGAATTACGATAAAGCGTATTAAAATCCATCGCCGCGTCATTACAGATTACTAGAAACTTATACCTCCCCTCCAATGCACATACGTGCACCAAATGGCATTTTTGACCGTAGCACAAGCATAACCTTTTGCTTCGATCGACACCACCGACTAGCAAGTGCGGCCTGATTGCGAGACAGCCGAGAGTCGAGCCTCGAGCTCTCACGACGCACACGTAGTGCGCGTCAACGTGTGCTGGCCGGCTGGGACGTGCGTGTTTAACGACGGCTCTACGAAAGTGAAGGTAAGCAGAGTCGTGCGTGCGTCGCTGGCTGCGCGTTGGGACCTGCGCGCGGTGGCGGCGGAGGCGGAGTAGGCTCTAAGGTCGACGAAGGTCGTTGCTGGGTACTAGTTGTCTGTGCGGGGGTGAAGGGGAGGGTGAGGGTACACTCGTGATCTTTAAGGCCCAGATTCCGATCCGTTCAGATTTAAATCGACACTCCTCTATCTCTAGGCACCACTAGGCTCAGGCCCCCATTAAGCGCTGCCTATCGAGATCATGATCTGGGCGCGCGCGCACTCTCCGTTCACTGGACTGTGTCACTTTTGCATACCAGTCTGCCTGATTCGATTCGCAGCCTCACCGCGTGGCCACTTCGTTAGGCTACACAGGCACCCTGTACCACGCGGTACCAGGGTAACAACCAGGCTCATTTGATACGAGCCCATCGGCATTCAGTTATTTCTAGTATTTTCTCTCCACGTGTACCTAACCAAGTATTTCTTCGAGGCTTCTGTTTCTTGAGCACCCACGAAACGTACCTCGTAAAATCTTGTTGTTTTTCAAGGGGGGAGAAAAAGAAAAAAGTGTTAATAATTCAGTCAACTTGTCACATGTGACGTTGTGGATATAGCGTGCATCCGTTACGTCAGTTTGCCAGAGTTTAAGATATTTTCAAAGGAAAGATCGTCCGCGTATATAATTGTCCGGTCTATTAACGGAATATCGCGACGGTGTTACGAAAGCGTCGTGTATTCAGGCTTCACGCCGCGTCGCGCATCCCGCCCCTCACACAGTATGGCTTTTGCGAAATAAACTATACGTGCTAACGTGTGCCTGACACGTGCGCGTCACCTATAGATTGAATATAATAATAATACTTGCAATTAGTAGTTTAGCCATCTAGCGGAAAGGTGAAAGAAGTTTGGAAAATTGTAGAGATCCGGTCTGTAGGAATAGCCGCTGCCAGTGACTAACCGGAAAATGTTAACCACGTGTCACGTGTAAGTACACGAGGTACGTTGATATAGCCTATAGTCCATTCTGCGTAACTCGATCCTCGGCAGGTAAGACGGGCGTAAACAGGATACGTGCTCGTATGGACGGACTAGAAGTGTCTCTAACGTCATCATGGAGAATGGGTTATAGCCTTCATTTTAAAGATGTTTCGATTTGGGCAAATCCACGTGGGTGGATACCGACTATTGACCGAACGATTGATTAATTATCTCTGCACGTTACCTCCTACTGGTTCAATCGAGGCGTAGGAAAATTTCTATAGCAATGGACTAAGCAAAGGCAGCTCTCGATTTGTCCAGTTACTTCGATTAAATAATTCATTGGATTTGTTGTGAGTGGGAACGGGCTATAGTTGGAGCACCGAAGAACAAAGGCCTCTTCGGAAGTTTTATGTGAATACATTTTTTCCGTCTGGCCTATGTATAGAAGAAAATCTATATAGAGTTAGGGCAATGGAGGTTATTGCCTGCGTCGGTATACGAATGCTTGCAGATGCTCTGTCGGTACAATCTAACCTCTTCCGCTATTCTTCGAATATTTTGAATTACTCGTTGGAACGAACTAGTACGCCGCGGGTATAAACGTAATTGAAAGACTTCAGAATCAGTGCTTCAAAAGTGCATCGTACGACTGTTGAAATGTCAGGCGACGTGTTTCGATCTTCCGATGGTTCAGAAAAATGCGCCGACGTGCGCGCGCACGTCGATTCACGCCGTTGACACTTAACCGACGCTCGATCTTTCAAACAACCAACCTCGCGTTTCTTCAATTCAAAATTTAAATGATTTCTTTTGCTCTTCTTGGGATTTCATTGGCGTTGAAAATCGGGCTAAAAAATGTATGATTTTTTAAAATGAATATTTCTTTCTCACAGTCTGGATGGTCGATCGTGCAAGGACGAGATCTACAGAATGGGTATCGGTGCTGGATATTGCGAGGGTAACTTGAACTTTGCAACGGCTAGCGAGGACGATGAAGTTTACACCAAGAAGAAAGTCTCCAGGGTGAGTTGGCCCCAATTTCGATGCTCTTTAATATAAAACGATTTTTATAAAGATATTTCGTTTCCGCTTGCGAAGCGATCACGTGTCGTCAGGAAGAAGTGGCTAAATTAATCGCGAATCGGAATTCAGGTCGTGGTAGAAAGGTTTTCCGTGTTGTCGAATCAGCAGTGATGCAACAACTCCGGGTTAATGGCAGTCACGTAGATACGCGCCGGTTAAAAGCACCTTGGTCTTTTGTCACGAAATCGAAGTCAAAAAATCGAAGCGGAAAGTAGAGGAGAGAATTGCTGCTGCTGCTGCTGCGCGGTCAACTTTTGTCCAGGAGATTCGGCTCCTCGTTGGAGTTAGAAAGTATTTTACGCGTAGGAGGTAGATTAAATTAGTATCGAGTCACAGACTTCTTCGTTAAACATAGATGTTGAATTCGCAGATCCGCATTGTTGCTATCAAAATAAGAAAGAAAAAAAAAAAAGAAAAATAGTCTTTCCGAGAAATACATGACGAGATTCGCCGATAAATTCGTATCTTCCGAGCAATAAGTGTTTTACTGATCGCGTGTTTACAGCCGACTTTTTGTTTCTTCTTATTAATTGGATGCTCGATCAACGATGTTTACTCGGTTTCGTTAACTTTGACATTGTCAACCAGGTACGTCGTGGCGTGACGGCTCAGATTTGCCTGAGTAAAATCGCCATCTTTTTTTGTATCAAATAAAAATGTAATGGCGCTATAATTGGTTGGCGGGTTATCATGCAGAGGGGGGAGGAGGGGGGGGGTCACGCGGAAACCGTATGAATCTGAATTAGGGTCGACCACGTGCGAATATAAAAAGTATAGAGCAAACGAGAAATCAGCGTTCACGAAGAAACGAGGGCAGAAGGGCCTGTCGGTCGAAAGATTCACCAGAGACTCGAAGATGACAGATGACGCACGTAAATACCAAGATGACGACATCATCGCGTTCGGCACTGTTAACGTTAGTTTCGGCGATCCACGCGCTCCTGAAATTGAAGAGGTGTAAGTTTGAAAAAAGAAAAAAAAAAGTGATGCCTGAAAGGTAAATGCCAGAAGTCGAAAAGAGCGACTTCCGCGTTCGAATGTGGACTCCTGCCGGCGTCCCGTGTCCTGAGTGTCCGAAAAGCTCATCAATTTTTCATGAACGAAGAGTCCGCAGCAGGGTGATCACCTTCCAGAAGAGCGACTGTATAATGCACCGTTAAATAGCCGCTTAGCATTTATTAGATGGGAAGTTAGGTCTGTCGCGAAGTGGAAGACGTGCTGCAACTTACGCTAGAATTGTCTCCGACTTCTCAGTAAGGCAGGTTTCGCGGCTCGATCGGCTGTGCCGGAACGTGTCTTCTTCTTTTGTATGTTCGCCGCGGCGTCGCGCTACTTTTATGTAAGGCGAACTGCACCTCCCTGCCGTCGGCGTCGCGCAACTTCGAACTTGCGGACTTGTTTTTCCACAGGCCGCCGTAATACTTACGGATATCTAAAACCAATTGATCATCCTCAAGATCTGTATTTGACATTATTTTTTATGAAATTTTTATGGTATATACTGTGGTATAAAAAGGGCGCGGTAATACAAAAAATTATACATATGTGTTTCTGTTTTGTCAGAATGAACTTGCAGTGAGAACGCGTGAGATTTTTAAAATCGTGATGAGTTTACTTTGTTTTACTTGTAATTCTCGATATTGGTTTTACTGCGTCGCTGTAGGATAGTCAGACAGAAATTTACCGCGGAAGATTCAGAATATTCAGGAATATTCTGTTATTAATTTAAATTCTTTTCTTATTTGATATAAGAAGCGTCGGCGGGTGTTGCCGACGCATAATTTATTATGTATATTCAATGACTTTCAGAATATCAGTTTATTATCGTACCTTTTTTTTTTTTTTATTGACGGATAAGAATCGTTGAGCCACGTAATCCTGACGAACGATTAGAAGTAATTTCAATTGATCGATTATCTAAATTGTCTCGATTCAGAGTCAAGGAAATAAGAGACGAAATGCGCGGAAGGAAAGTGAAATATTAAATGCGAATGAAGAAACGAGGAGCCGCTCGTAGAAAGTTTTCGATTTTTATTGATCTTTCGACTTCGATCGCGCATCGCGTGATTCGAGGAAAGAGCCAGGTTGCACAAGTCGCGCAGAGCCACGTTTCGGGCTGCTCGAAGAACCGCAGGCTACGTGTACGTGTCTTGGGACACGAAGAAATTTCGTCATGCCAATTCCACAGCGGCAGCGACACATCGACGGTTTCTCGGTCATGGCTGTGAGTCAGTAAGGCGGCTGTCGTCGTGTCTCGCTCGACCGTGTCGACCGTGTCGACCATTTAGACTGTTGAGGAGGCCGTTCATCGAGTAAATCGTGCACGTCGCCTTTCGAGGAACTGCGTCATCGACGTGTGTGCATGGCTCTCTCGTATTGGCACCGACCAATTAACGCGTTTCTGATACACGTGAGGCGAGAAGGGCAACTCCGATGGAGAAAATATTGGCACGCCTTTTTTTTCTCTTTCCAATCACCTCGTCATTCAGTTGCATGGCGAAATTCTTTTAAATTTTTCTCTATCGATCGATGACAATAATAATAATAGTATGGAAGAGCAATCAGGAAAAATAATGATTGGCACTCTGAGGCACGTATGGAGGTAGCGTGTTATCCACTGTCTACTAGGTATACGTAGGTTATCGTTATTTTATATACGAACAAAATCATTTACAAACGCTGTTAAGTTGACCTTCAGAGGACGAGCGGATATTTTTAACGACCTTTACAGATCTTGACTTGGAGCCGAAATACATGAGGTTAAGCGATACTGCAAGAAAAATATGAGACCGATGTAGTTCATTATTTTTTTGATAATGCGTTGTTCAACGTGGCATTTTTTCTTTGTGTTTCAAAGGCCACGGAATTTCCGAGTCCTCTCCGATTGAAGCTTACGAAAGAGCCTGCAGGTGTTCTGCTGGTCCGGTATGCGTGTATCACGATTTCTTTGTAACGATGTCGCTTCTTCCGATACACGTTCCTGCACGTGTTTCGTGTTTCTATTCTGAGAAGGCGCTGCTGACGACAGCGCCATCTGTTGGAACTACTTGGGCTACTAGGTTACCATTTGAGCGATAGCGCTGGAACGTTCCTTGCGAACTCACAGCGTGTCCACGACTTGCGTGCTCAAGCTCAGCTCTCCGAAACGGATTCAATCAGTCAACGTAAACAGTCCTCGAGAATAATGGTGCTTCTTCGACCTCGCTGAATTTCACTTTTTACTCTTACGCTGGTCTAGGCTCGGCAGAAATTCATTTATTTCTGTAAAAAATGCTTCTTGCGCAACTCTTGACGGATGATACATTTTGTATAGAAAAAACGAAAAATCGTATCAAGCCGAGATCGGGTGTTCCTGTAAATTCGCAATTTTTTTATCGGCTACGTAACTTCTATAGGCCACACCTTCGCCTGCGAACGGGTTCACAATGTTTATTCCTCGCGTCGTCACGTGTTTTATCTTCTGCCCGAGGTTTGTGGTTCGATCCAGTCATCACGTGTCACATGTTCTCGTGCCTCTTTCCCTTTATTCTCTTCTCGCTTTGCTTCTTTCTTTCCCTTCCTTTTTTTTTTACGTCGCATCTTTGGCGATCATGTCTTTCGATATGGAGTCCAGGACGGGTAAGACTAATAAAAAAAAGAATTACCTCACCTGAGTCATGTCGTTCGATTCGGAACTGTGACGTAGGCAAAACGAAAGACGTGTTCAATAATATTCGTTCAATTTAATAGAGCGAAGCCACTGCCTCGCGTAGCCAATTCTTTTTATTTTCGAGACGAGCTCGAAGAACTCACGGACGGGATCCTTTAGTTTCGAGACTTGCCACGAGGAGCGCTGGAGTCGTATGAATTCTACAGCTGCGACCCTATCTTCTTCCCGGAAACGTGCGTCGTGCCTCCTGCGTCACTGGACCCTCTAGATACGTGACATTTTCTAGGACGTATGTTTGGATGCGGGAACAGCGTCACCCGTTGCGCTTGAAAGGACTTGCGCAGATTATTTTGGCCAGTCGCCAGAATCACTGAGAGATTTGGATGGCACCGGTTTTATTAAAGTAATAAGAACGAATCCTCGGTTATAAAATGGTTTTTCATTTTTTTTCTTTTCGTCGCGCGACAAATTGCCCACTAGCCTCTCTTACGGGTACTATTCCATGAAAACAGAATGGAGTTACGCACGAGACGCGATATAGTACTTTATGTACACATATGTATATACATTGTCGAGTACGGTCACATGTGCCTCGTCGTGTGTATCGCGAGAGTCGGCTTGGATCCGGTGAGGCCCGGTTCTTCTTGCAGAGTGAAAAAAAATACAGGGACCACCGCGGTCAAACGTAGAGATAAGTCGGGCACAATAAAAGCGCTTGTATATTCGAACGATGCGATCGGCACGTTACTGGTTATATCCGGATGACCGATAACGGGACCCCGTTAGTTGCCACTTAATTTATATCTTTATATCGTTTAAATGTTTTTTTCATTCTATCAACATCATGCGCGGGTACTGTCGTCCGATATTGTCTCTCAATATGTCCGAGGAGTCAATTCCTTAAAATCTTCAGATTCTAGCGTATCTGTACGGGCGTCTGCAAAATACTCGCGTATCGCTGTCGATATACGCTAATATGTTTTTACTTGGAGCTTTGCAAAACGCACTGGCAAATGTTTGTCGGTACAGAGAGACGAGACGGGACGACCAATCGCTTGGCAAATAACAATTAGTGCCAATCGATTTTTAATATTTCATTTACGTAGAATTAAGGATCTCGATAATCGTGCGGCCATCTTCTTAATAATTTTACACTTTCTTAATTTCGCTTCGGAATTACGAAGGACGCGTGCTCCTTCCACGAATCACGATCCACGTGACGTCATTGCTAATTTGTACACAAAGTAAGCGTGATTTTGTGATTTCAGTCGCACGTTAATTATTAGGGGCGGGGGAAGGGGGGGGGGGTGGGGTTCACACGTGAGAACTCGGACTATTAGCTCTCGACGGCTGAGAGCTCGTTAATTACGAACTTCACAGTGGTTGTCCTAATTATCCTTGCGGATTCTTACGAGGTACAGTAGTAGCGCAGTGCAGCTCAATGCTTGAACAGAGACAAGCAATACCGCTGAGGGTGGCCGAGGGGACGGGACGGGACGGGAACGAAAGAATAAAAATACACGCGTCACGTGTCACGACGCAACGTCCTTCGCGACCCCGAACTCCTTTAGTTCGAGCCGTGAATTATCTCTCGGAGCTGCTTTCAATTACGTAACCGAAGAAACGTGCAAGTCAAGCGTGTCAAATGACAACCGAGCGACTCGTGACGAGACCCGCCGTATAGGGAAAGAGGTGCACGCGACATGTGCACGTGTGTTTGCACATGCGAGGAAACGCGCCGGTTGCTCTACGTGCGCGCTCGAACCGCCGACGATCGTCGTTCGATCGGCTTGCGACCCTAAAGAGATAAGAGGATCATGCGTCATCGAGGACATCGACGTATTTTTTTGGCTCATTGAATTTCAACGACTCACAGCCCGCGCTTGTTTATCCTCGCTGATGCGTCGTGCCAACGATTGGCCTATTCAACCTGGTAAACAGTACCGAGAAATTGGCACTGGTGACGTCGCGTATCGGCTAAATCCACTAATAGGACACACACACGCGCGCATGCGCACGCACTGTACTCCGATCTTGATCTCCCACCGAACACCAAAGTCCTTCGTCAGAATGTTGAACGGCCGTTTGACTCCTTGACCTCGCGTCACGTTTATTTTTCTATGAAATTCGGCCACTCGTCGTGTCGATCTTGCGTAAGGGACAGCATTTTGAAGAGAAAAAAAAAGTAGCAAACGTAATTTTTAATCTGTTATCGGGATAGTCAAGTCCAACGGGGATTTTGGCGTGAAGCTGCTCCGTTTACGTAATTGGAACGAGAAAGTATTCCGTACCGCTGACACACAGGCGCAAACGGTAATGCTAGTTCCAGAAGTGCGAGAAAGAAGAGAAGTATGCGATAAAGGAAGAGGTAGGACGACGGAAGAAGTATCTCACGTGTAGACCACAACGTTTCGTGCCGAATACACGTGATAAGTTGCGCTGCTGTTATGAATAAGCTGAGCGGGTCGCGGCGCCAAAGGAAGTTCAAGTTGAGCACCACTTGTAGATCCGTGACCATTCGAGAGCGCGCAGCATCCCAAAGCAGTTTAGTCTCGTTCCTCGCGCTGGACGGAGAAGAGCTTTTCACTCTTGAGCGGGAATTCAATGGTGCTTTACGTCCAACCTTAGATTTATTCTCATACTTATCAAGAAGTCAAATAACATTGAACGATGTCGCTCCGGATGCTCTCGAAAACAGTGTAAGGGAGAGCGACAGCCGCCTAGACCAGACCCTACGTTTACTGTAGAGACAGATTGAAGCGTTCGAACGCTCGTCAAAACAATATCAGCTGTGATTCTGTTTCCGTTTACGAAGGAATAACGATTCAACATCGCGCAGTGGAACTTAGTGATATTTCGTTCATTGTTCTTATTGTTCTATTAAAGTTTTTTTCTTCGGCGCCGCGTGTCGACTCAACATGGTGACGCACAGTATGGATAATATTTTGAATATGCAGTATTACGCGGCTCCGAATTCTACCGAGGTGTCGCTACATTCGCCCACCAGGAAGAAGCGCTGCTTGAACAAGGAGGTGAATATCCTTCTTCGTCACGTCCTTTTCATTCGCTACTTTACTTCGTAAAATCTGAATTCGCGCTTCGCGCTACGAATTAACTGCGGAATGGATGAGTTTCTAATGATGAAATCCGGAATTGTTTGTCGAATGACAAGCGAGTTGGGGCAGCTCGCGGAAAAAGTACCGCGCACCGAGATTGAATGGGAATTCCCGTTCGCGATGCGCTACGCGTTGTAATCTCTTTCCGGGGATTTACTCTAAATCAAAAACTCCTGATAACGTTAAATCGAATGCATAAGAAATTCGAGCAAATTATCGCACGAGGAAAAAAAAGGGAATTAATTGAGCAAGAGATTTTTTTTTTTAGTATTTCCTGACTAATCTTCACATGCTCTGTTCCTTATGGAGAAACTAACCCATATTGCTCTTCAAGATTAATTATCGCGAATTATGTGTCGGGCTGATTTTGAAATATTTATATATTCGTTAATACTTGTTTAAATACTTTATTGCATTTGATTGTTTCAGCAAGATCCGATGTCGCACAGGATCATCGAGAAGCGCAGAAGAGATCGAATGAATAATTGCTTGGCTGATCTCAGTCGATTGATACCGGCAGAATATTTGAAGAAAGGTCGCGGACGAGTTGAGAAGACGGAAATCATTGAAATGGCGATTCGTCACATGAAGCATCTTCAGGGTCTGCGACAAGGTAAATAATATTTTCGGGACTCTTCGTCTCCAGTGCAAATCGCAAGGTTAATTTATTGAATCTTGGTTTTGTACAGACACCAGGCATCCTGTGGTAAATCCGGTACACACTCACGCGGAAGACAGCGTCGACAGCGTTTCTCATTCGGCGACGACATCGACCGCAGCCGAGCACTACAGACTCGGTTTTCAAGAATGTCTCAGCGAGACGATGCATTTCCTCGTGGAAGTCGAAGGCTTCTTCGCGAGGGATTCGCTTTGCGTCCAGTTGATAAGCCATTTGCAGCAGCACTGCGATAAAATTCTAGCAACAAGTACGTATCGTCTGTTTTACATTATTGTCGGCGCGCGATGACCTCTGACATCATGCTAACCATTGATCACACGATTTACGGAATGCTCTAGGTGACAGACTCGGTTTTCCACACCCTGAAATGCCCGTCTCCAATGGGTCGGCGAACTCGAACTTTACTCACTCGACCATTCCGCTGATATGTCCCCCAAACAGTCATTCGGATCATGGCTCCAGCTCAGGAGTGAGCTCCTTGGGGGACCCGGAGCAACGTCCACGGCCCGTAATTCCTCCACCGACCATCGTTAGCGACGACAGCAACCACAGTACTCATTCTCACAGCACGCCACCTGTATCGAGGCCGCCAAACTACAAGTTCAAGAGTTCCATCAAGCAAAGATTTTCGGCCGAACGAGTAAAGTCTAGTCCACCGTCAACCTCGGAGAAGCCTCACGGCGTCCCGATATTCGCACTTCACGACGGCGGCGCCTTCTACATCCCGTTGACGGTCGAGTCCTCCCTACTTAGGCCGCATCTGACGTTCCTCCCAGACACGGGTCCTGACATGGTTCTCCATCCTGTCACGATATCGGTAAACTTCAACCACTCGTCAGCCCCTGCGTGGTCGCATCACAGTCCCACGCACCAACAGAGCTAAGGCGAAACTCTTCGAGCGTCGTTTGCGATGCGTACATCTTCATCCTCCCAGCCGTGTTCCTTTTTTTATTCCCAACGGTACGAGAAACTAGGTCTGGCTAGCATATGTAATATCCACGGAGCAACCTGATCTTATACCTAGATCTCCCTTAATTTCCTTTTTACCTTTTCCTCTTCCGTGTTCCTTCTTCGGCGACAGAGGCGATCCGCTCCGCTCGAACCGCACAAAAGATACAATCTGTCGCGTACGTCGCGTCGAGGACGCTTGTGTCTCCTTTTTTCTCCCCCTTGATTTCTTCTGTTTATAATTTTAACGAGGCTGTGGATTATTTTGGCATTTATAAGGTCGCGATGAAGAGAGGGTACAAACAAATACTGAAAGTCATACGTTAAACGCCAGGCGGAAAAGAAAACGACTTTAATAATTGTTTAACTAAATTCTTTCGACGTATCACGCACTTCAACTCGACCTTATCTTAGTAAAATAATATATTTCTTTTTTTATACGGTACCACCAGCCATCCCTCGGTGTCTCTAAGCTCACTATATTATGACGAACCAAAAAAGGTGCTGAAACTTGGTTGGTGAGTGGCTTAACAATTGTGCGAACATTTACCAATCAGTATTAACTTTGGACTATTCACGTAACATAATGAAGAAATGATCACGAGGTTCAGCTGTTCGAGGACACGAAAAATACAACAGCATGAAACCTCGTAATGTCGTCAAGCGTCATGTTTACTTACATTTGACAAGTAACTTAATCCACGGAGCTATCGTTTCTAACAATCTGCTAATTTTATTTTCTTCTTTCCACGGATTTCCTATCTTGGCGTTTTCCGCGCGCTTTGCTTTGAGCATTTTTCAGTCGAGGAACAAGTCAATCACGGTATCCAATTTTAAAAAGGGAGATGGGCAAAAAGGTTCCCCTCTATATTTCTTTCATTTTCATTGTGATTCGTGACTCGAGGAGGAGGAGGAGGAGGAGGAGGAGGAGAAGGAGGAGGATTTGTGAAATTAATCAAATCTCGATATTGATCACTGCGTCCGTAGAGCCTTCAATCGCAAAACACACATTCAGAGACAGCAAGTTTTCATTATCATATTATTGACACCAACGACTTTGTATAGCGAGGATGAGTTAGTTTAAACTGCCTGTATCATTTATGAATTCCATAATTGTGATCGTGTATGCATGTATTAAGAAGTAAAAGTGTTCCGCAAGTAATCCCGACGAACGTTGGTGACGTTCGCGTTAATAAAGGATGAGATGGTCTGCTCGATGCCCAACGATACAAAAGACTGGGCCTCAGCAACGAAAGACTGACCGAGACCTGCATTACACTAAATTCTTATAAGATCGTTGCATTAAATATATTTGTACATACCATGTTTAGTTGTAACGTTGATGAAAATTTCATTCGAATAAATTATATTTACCATAGATCGACACTTGCTTATCCTCTCTTACGTGGGACATGCGTCTTATATTATGTCACGAGCTTATTTGCCATCTATTGTGACATTTTCAGCACTTTTTAAAGTTTAAGATTCGCCCTTCAATGAAATCGAAAATGTTACGAATAAATTAAAGGCGCAACACGATTTAGGAAAATGATAGAGAGTGAGTGGTGCAATTAAATTTTTTATTACGTCGATTCAATAATGGCTTAGGGTCCAAAAAATTCTATAACGTGTCTATGGGACACCAAGAGTAATAAAGGTCAATCACGATCTCACTTAGGATCCAGACATATTAAAATATTTAGTGAAAATCACGTGTGAGGGTCCTCGCGATTTCGAGAGCAGTCTAACGATCTCTAACTAGAGTTAAATATCTTAAGTTAATAAAATTAATATAAACGATACCAACAAAATTCTTCGAACGAATCAGCCTTAACAAATTCTTCGTAACGCATCGATTAAACGAAAGTGGGAAACGACGAGACACAGTGGCTTCTCTATACGTGCATGGTGAATCCATGTACGAATTTGTACGAGCACATCGAAGAGAGTCATATTTGATTTGCCATGAATTAGTTGGTATATTTGATAGCAGAAAAAAATATAATTCCAGAAGAGGATGGCTGCCGAAGGAAGAAGGTGCTTTGCGGACTGTCTCGTCGCGAATGTTCGTCGCGCACGATAGAAACGACGCCGATCCCGAGTTTTTTTTTTCAATTTAAAAACCTAACTACACGGTCCGAGGGAACTCAGTATTATTTCGTAATTCGATATACATGTGAGTGAAAACGTGAAAATCCTAGCATATGTGGGGTGTGCGCGGAGCGTGTGTGAACTGAATGTGCAAGTTGGGATAGATGCGCGGATTCAAGACTACCGGATAATGTAAAGGGGGTAATAGTAAGCACAACGTTTTTCCACTTTTGATATTAGTCGAGTACGAGTTAAACGGAGCAGCCGCGATCAGCGGCGTCTGATAAGGTCCACTTGTAGGTGGAATTGCCGAGGGTCGCCAGTCCACGCACTGCGGACCTCCGAGGAAGCTTGATGGTTACTTTTTCTTCTGAGCTTTCTCAGCGGCCTTTGTTACTTTGCCCTGGGTGTCTTTGAAGTTCACGCTCTATTAATGAATATAGAAGGAAATAATGAAATGTCAGCCATTTTTTAATGTAATTTCTTTCTTGAACTTAATTGCATTGAAACTCACTTTTATGACACCTACAGCGACCGTCTGACGCATGTCACGTACTGCGAAGCGTCCCAGAGGCGGGAACTCCTGAAAAGCTTCAACGCACATCGGCTTACTCGGTTGCAGCATTACTATGGCAGCGTCGCCGCTCTTAATGCTTTTCGGATTTTCCTCAGTTGTTTTTCCGGTACGACGGTCGCATTTTTCTTTTATCTCAGCGAATTTGCACGCGATGTGAGCAGTATGACAATCAAGAACAGGAGTGTAACCATTGCTAATCTGACCGGGATGATTGAGTACGATAACCTGAGCAGTGAAATCAGCGGCTCCACGGGGAGGCTGATTTTTCGAATCTCCAGCTACGTAGCCACGACGCAATTCCTTAACTGAGATGTTCTTCACGTTGAAGCCTACATTGTCACCAGGCACAGCTTCAGGCAGTGCTTCGTGATGCATCTCCACGGACTTGACTTCGGTGGTAAGGGCTGCAGGAGCAAAAGTTACCACCATGCCTGGCTTCAAAATACCAGTTTCAACGCGACCCACAGGCACCGTACCAATGCCGCCAATCTTGTAAACATCTTGCAGTGGAAGCCGCAATGCTTTATCTGTAGGACGAGAAGGTGGAAGAATAGCATCCAGTGCCTCGATCAAAGTTTTTCCATCAGCATTGCCATCCTTGCGCTCTACCTTCCAGCCCTTGTACCATGATGTTTTTGGAGACGGCTCAAGCATATTATCACCATGCCAACCTGAGATGGGTACAAAGGCTACGGAAGCAGTGTTATACCCAATCTTCTTGATGTACGAGGAGACTTCCTTTTTGATTTCCTCAAAGCGACTTTCAGAATATGGTGGTTCGGTCGTGTCCATTTTATTGATTCCAACAATCAGCTGCTTAACACCCAAAGTGAATGCAAGCAATGCATGTTCACGGGTTTGTCCATTTTTAGAAATTCCTGCCTCAAACTCTCCTGTACCAGCTGCCACTATGAGCACAGCGCAGTCAGCCTGACTTGTGCCAGTGATCATGTTCTTTATGAAATCTCTATGTCCAGGGGCATCGATGATGGTTACGTAGTACTTGGCTGTTTCAAACTTCCACAGAGCAATGTCAATAGTGATGCCACGTTCGCGTTCAGCCTTAAGCTTGTCAAGGACCCAAGCATACTTGAAGGATCCTTTGCCTATCTCTAGAGCTTCCTTCTCAAACTTTTCTATGGTCCTCTTGTCTATGCCTCCACACTTGTATATCAAGTGACCAGTAGTTGTAGATTTGCCAGAATCCACATGACCGATCACCACTATATTTATATGAATTTTTTCCTTTCCCATGTTGGGGTTCTTAGTCACCTAGAAAAAAAAAGGTCTCAGCATTATAAGTCAAGTATATGAAAATAAAGCTGTTATCAGTCAGATGTTATCAATGTTAATATATTATGGACTATAGTATATTATTTAGATCATATTTAGATAAGTGATTAATATATTTTATTTAACGACTCTAGCAGTATGCGATAAACAAGATTATTTGAACTAGGAATGGGCCGTAAGCAGGCTTCATGAATTATGAGACTGTAAAGTGAATTCTTAATAAATGGGACTAGATGAAGTGGGAGCAGAATGGCTGACTACAGACACGTTTGCACTACTCGATGGAATATTGTTGTACGACCAGGCAACATTGCGCTTCGTTACGACATTGAAGAATTTACAAATTTTTAGAATGGGCAAAGTTAATCATTTTTGTGACTAGTAGAAGTAGGCTACACGAAGTGTTAAGGACAAATGCTGAAAAAAGAAATGTTAGATACCTTGGATTTTACGAACGCGCTGCTGCGAAACAGTCATTGTTGATTGAAGAACGTCTCATGAAATCAATAGAAATTTGTTGCAATTTGTGTGCACGTGATAAAAGCTCATTCAACTACAGCCGAGAAGTTTGACGTATGACTTCCGTATACACGTGTCTTTAAAGCTTCTAAAGTGTTTATTATCACGAAACAAAATAAATTTTTTTTTTCGATATTTTCATGTCATCCTGTTCAGAATGTGCCAAAATGTCGAGAAAATACATTTGGAGAAAATGTCCGGATGTGTGTGTGTGCAATGGCCTCCTAAAACTCAAAACGTTTATAACTCGAAAACGGTTTCAGCATGTGCAGCTTTATAATCCCTCCATGGAATATAATTTTTGTCATTATTCAAGCTGCGGTTCGGCTTTTATGTTGTTTTCAAATTTTCAAAAAAGGGTTTTATCATTCTAGCGATCGCAAATTTTGTGATGCTGGTATAAATAATTCTTGACTAAGAGATTTGTATCCAAGGTTGGTGTGTATTGCATTTGCTGATTTTATGATATTTTGAATTTTACGAAAAATTAAATTTATCATTTAAAATTTAATTTATTTCTGACAACCAATCTGGTTTTATAAGAATTATCATTTTTCTTTTTATATACCCATTTTACGTCTATAACCTTCTTATCTTTCGGCCTATTAACAACAGTCCACGTTTCATTTTTTATTAGACTCTCTATTTCTGAGTTCATAGCCTTTGGCCATTCTTTAGAGTCTTTGGAGTTCATCGCCTCCTCAAATGTATTCGGCAGATTTGCATTGACGTAGTTTACATAAATATAGTGCGTTATGGGATCACCGAATCTACTTACATGATTTCTTTTTCTACTTGAGACTCCTTTTTTCTATCGTATTTTCATTTTTGTTATGCAAATCATTTAATTCATTATTTGTTCCTCTCTCATTGTTAGTGACATTTTCAAAGTCATCTTGCTCATCTACATCATTTTGGTTCTGTTGATTGTCGTAATCATCATCATTTTTAATAATCTCATTTTCCAAATCAAAATTTATAATATTATCATTATCAAAGTTTCTACATCCATTATCGTTACTCTTCTCTAAATAAATTAATTTTTTACCCTCTTCTACTACTTTAACGTGTCTAGCATTGACTATTCCATTGTTTACCAGAACTCTAGAACTATTTTCATTATAGCCTACCAGTACACCTAATTTTGCTTTATCGTCCCATTTAAATTTTCTCAAAATCTCGGGAACTCTTACAAAGACTCTGTTCCCATACATTTTTAGATGTCTTACATTTGTTTTTTTTTTCTAACAAATATAAGGAGTTTTATTTTCTGTAGTGTTGGCTATTGTCCGGTTTTTCGAATAAGCGACCGTTTCCATAATTTTGGGCCAATATCTGTGATTATTTTTGTCTCTCTCGCTACCTATGTCCATTGCAAATCTATTATATCGCTTCGTGACTCCATTCAGTTCATGTACATATGGAGGACATGGCGATAGTTCAAATCCTTTATCACCAATAAAGTTATAAATTTCTTTAATTAGATATTCTTGCCGTTATCACATTTCAGTTTCTTTATTCCCTTATTGAATTTATTTTCAACCAAATTTACAAACTCTATAAAGCACCTTGCTGTTTTGGCTTTACTTCAATAGATTTTAGTGTATTTACTATAGTCGTCAATGAAAGTTAAGAAATACTTTTCCCCACAGTAGCCAGTAGTTGCATTTGGACCATTTAAATCTGTATGAATTCTAGAATTTCAGTAGACTCAGTTCTCTTATTTGTCAAACTATACATTAGCCATTTTGCTTTGAATAGAGTTTACACATTTTATACCATTATTTTCTCATTTATCTGGTACACCTTCTATTAATTTATCATTAATTTATTTATTTAAATATTGAAAATTTACCTAGCCCAGTGGTCTGTGACTTTTTTTGCATTCGTCATCTTTACTGTATTAGCATAAATAACATTTTCCTCATTTTCATACAAAAAAACTTTTCATACTATATAAGCCATTAATTTTAGAAGCAACAGCTGTTAGTTTTCCATCTTTGTTATAAAATTTTGCATTCTGCTCTCTAGCTACAATAGTATTATTTTCAGTTAATTTTGGAAAAGCTCAATAAATTCTTTTTAATAGATTCTACAAAATAGACATTTTTCAAGTTTACTTCTACTTTATTATAATGATTTTTAAAGAAAGTTTTAACTGTCCCTAACTTTGTTGTTCTTAACATTTTTGCATCTGCCAATTTAACATCAATAGGATTTTTTTAATTCGATATGTTTACAAAAATAACCGGTATTATTGATAAGATGTTCTGTGCAACCACTGTATAACAACCATTTGATTTCATTATAGTTCTTAAGTTGATTTTTCTTTACCTGATCTTCATTTTCTTTAAAAATTTGTATTGCCCATGATCCTTCTGTAGTCTCCTCGTGCTGCTCGCTGCATGATTCTTTGCCTTGATGTCTTTCACCTCTGCCTCGACTGTAACCTCTTTGTGTTGAAACTCTGCTTCGGCCTCTTGGCGTTCCTTATTGCCTTCTACCCTGGTTGTATTGAATTCCTTTCCGTTGATTACCTTGTTGTCCTTGCCAGCAGTTATTTCTGTAGTGTCCAGGTTTTCCACACTGGAAGCAATTTCCTTTTCTTTTTGCAGTGCAAGTGCTCACACTAGTTTTCTTATCACTTTCATGCTTGTTCAAGTTTTTTTTTTCTAATTTTTGTCTTTCTATATTCAACTGATCTTTGCTCTTCTAGTACTAAATCAATGAAATCACCAATGTAGCAGTAGCTTGGCGGTAAAGCTTTTATCAAATACATTATTTTTTCTTCTTCCGTTAGCTTTCTACCAGCTGATTTCAACTCATTCCATGTTCTTTCAAAGTCAACAAAAAATTCTTCAACAGTATTGTAATTTTTGAGTTTGACTTCTTCTAATTTATCTCTATTAATTATTTGTAGAGATGTTGATTTGGTCGAATACATTTTTTCTAATTTAGACGTCATCTCAAAAGTCGATTTGCAGTCACTAATGTATTCCAATTGCCTGTCTGATACAGCACTTATTAAAATTGTTTTTGCTTCTAAATCATCTTTTTTCCAAGCACTTTCATTGTCGTCTTCAGTTATTTCCCTCTTAGCAGGTTCTTGGCACTTTTTATACTCTAAAATGTTCAAAAGTCTAAATTTCCAGCATGTAAAATTTATTCCATCAAACACTGGAATGTTTATTCATTTATTTTTGCTTGCGCAGCCATTTCCATTTCCTTTGGTATTATAATTTTATCAATTTCAGCTTTTAGAACAATAACTTTTCTAAGTTCTTTTAAGAAAGTTTTCTGCACTTATTGTTTCCTTATCAAAAACAACCTGTTCATTCACTAGCTTTTTTTCGTCAACCATGTTTAACCTATAAGTCTGCGACGCACTCTATGCTTGAACTTTATCTCATGCCTCACTTGCCAATTGTAATACATTGACATGACACTTTTTTCATAATTATTTTTCAAACTTCTTTTAACAGTTTGGTAGCTAATAACTTTTTCTTCCGCTTTAGTTTTAATTGTCTAAACTTAATATTCTTTTTCATTTTAATTTATGTCCACAGACCAATTACTGGAGACACCGGCACTCCAGTGCTATAGACTATTAGCACCAGCAGCAGCGCCATCTTATCGGTGGGTTATATCACTATTCTGTGTTTCACTATAGCCCATTGGAGTGTCAAGCCTTGCTTATGTCTCTCTGACCACGTTTTTGTCAGCACGTTGTTCTCAGCAATTTCCAATTTTGACTTTACACTTGTAACCATACTTCGTACACTACCTACGATTCGCAGAAAGTAAATTGCAAGTTTCAACTTGACGCTTATTTAACGTGAGCGCCAAATTTGACACATATCACGGCTGAATGACGTTCTATACTTTTGGAAAGTTGGAGCTAAATCGGTCAAACTTGAGTTACATTGATAAATTTAATTTCCCGAAAAATTCAAAATATAAAATCAAAACCTCTCGACGAATCCGGCCCAAATCCAATACCAACCAACCTTGGAAACAAATCTCTTAGTCATGAATTATTTGTACCAGTATCACAAAATTAGCGATCGCTAGAGCGATAACGTCCTTTTTTTTGGAAATTTGAAAACGACATAAAATCTGAACCGCAGCTTGAATAATGACAAAAATTATATTCCATGGAGGGATTATAAAGCTGCACATGATGAAACCGTTTTCGAGTTATAAACGTTTGAATTTTAGGAGGCCATTGCGCGCACACACACACAAACACACACACAGACACACACGCGCGCGCGTGCACGCACTCACAGATCCGGAAATTTTCTCCAAATGTGTTTCCTCGACGTTTTGGCACATTCTGAACACGATGACATGAAAATCTCGAAAAAAAAAATTTCCATCGTCACATGGCTTCCTCTATGAGGAAGCAAAAATAAAGAAAAAAAATAGAGCCAGGGTTTGAAGTAGCTAAGAATACTTTTACTTCTGCATCTCGGGATCAGTTGATTTTCTCCTCAGAGTACCATGCTTTTGGCAAGTTCTAGTGAGCTTTAGTAGTATTAATACTTCGAGAGCAAGTCGTTCCTGAGTTGATTATTATTTTGAATAAATGGAGGAAGCTCAGCAGGATGGACATGAGGATAATATGGTGAGGTGGAAATCATTCAATGAGCTTTCAATCCGAAAATGTCTGAATGTTTGATACTGGCATGAGCTGTGCTAATTTTGGAATTTCTGGTTCCTCCTGTAATACCGACCGAGCCTAGAGATCAGCAAGTCAATGTAGCCACCACAATAAATAGAAGTTCTTAGGTTGAAAATCGCGCGAACGGATTAGCCCTAACTGATTATTCAAAACATCATTAATCCTTTACCATGCAGAAATCATTGCGAATGACAAAGAATTGCAAATTCTATTTAATTGTCTACCAATTAAAGTAAATTATATCGTAATTCAAATATTCTAACATCAATAAATGGAGAATGGTAATCGATTTGTGAAATAAGGCAGACTAGAAAAGAATATTTCAATTGAAATGCACTCTTGGTTTTAATAAAACTTTATCATTAACACTGTTGTCAATTTTTAAAGCTACGTTTCTGGAAACCAAAATTAATCGATCTCGCCCAATAGCCGTAGGAAAAAAACCACTGTCGACAGAAATAAAAAAGAATTATAATCGAACAAAGAAATCAATAGATTACCTATTTACTTTCGAAGCTGTCAAAAGTCATTTAGATAAAACGTACTTCAGAATTTTGTTACAGTTTAGTAATTATAAGTGACTAACGGTAGATTGTTACATCAAAGCAATTGGTTTAAATGATTATTGTGTATTGGACAATTTGAATTTGTACAATGGCCATGCCAATAACAGACCAGGCAGAGAGCATTCCGAAAGTCTGAAGCCTTTTAAAGCAGAAAAATGTTGGAGTCTCGAAATAAATGTTTGACTAAAAGTTCGGACGATTCTCATTGAAATTGTGATTCTCATCTCTCAGCGGGAGAATAATTGAAGGCGGCGAAAGATTCTGGAAATCAATATGTGTAACGGTGAACGTGGGGGCGAAGCCGGCATCGTAATTCTCTATCGAGCTCTAGTATCTTATTAGGAGCATAATAAAGTCCTACGTCCACGAGGACCGACTACTCCGCGTTGATGCGTTGGTTACTTACCGGAAGGACGGCGGCTCCCGAAAAATCCTTCCTCTAACGCGTATTTACTTCGGTAAAATTACGACGGGACGTCGGAAACGGGGAAAACGTCACGAGTACCTTCCGCTATTCGCCGCTTATGGGAAGCGGATGTGCATTGCGACGGCGTGCCGAAGATGGCCGAAGTACAAAGCTCAAATCTGATTGGTCCATTCTCGGGTTTACTTCGTTCGAGACAAAAGAAGGAGCCTATCGGCTGCGACTCATTCGTCCTGCTCTTACGCGCTCGTCTCCCAAATGCATTCCCGTTCGGTTTAGCCACTACGGAGCCTCGTCGAAGTCTCATCGGGAAATAATTATTGATACTTTACGTGCAAGTAGACGCGTACAGGTACAATTTAGATTAAATGGACATGGATTCTAATACCTCATTCTACATGCAAGTAGACGCGTACAGGTACAATTTAGAGTAAATGAACATGGATTCTGATGACTCATTCTACGTGCAAGTAGACGCGTACAGGTACAATTTAGAATAAATGGACATGGATTCTAATACCTCATTCTACATGCAAGTAGACTCTGATATCTCATTCTTGAATTGTACTTATCTTGGAGTATAGAATTTTGTATGAGAGTTTCTATGAAAAATTTACCTGGTCGATGCTACAAAATAATTTTACGAATATCTTAATTAACGTATATCGTTTAATTAATTTTTTCTAAGCTACGACTTCTTCACGCTTCTCCCCAGAGTGTTTTTTTTTATTTTTGCAAGACGAGCAAAGCTTGTCGCATCTGTACTCGCATCATTGCCTTGGGGATTATTAAGGGATGCTGTCGGATGTTCACAGTCGAATAACTTCAGACAAAGGACGTGAAAAATTATAATACGTAAACAGAGCAGTAACGATTACTTAGAATATCACTTGGGAGCTTTATGTAACAACGAGTAATAAATTTTTATCGTATCTTCATTGAAACGAGTACTTCAGTTTTTTGTTTATCTCAAAATTGAGACCTTTTCTTCGAATATTAATATCAAGGTCGGCGCCAATTCTCCAGCCAATATTCTACAGATTTATCTTTCAGACAAATATTGATGCGTTATAACATATCCGCCATATAATCCGTAAATAGCTTAAAATCACGACCTTCGAGTCTTATAGGAATTGGCAAACGTTTTGACCTGTTGAATAAAACTTAAGAAGGTCAACCGTTTCTCTTTCAAGATCCTCACTCGCTATCCACGCGATTCTGGTCCATTCACAGTGGCCGGAAGTTCCGTCAGTTTCTTCGCTAAGACGTAAACAGAGCAACAGAGCAGAAGAGAAACAGTCGTTACTCTGTTCAAAGAATCCACCTACCTCATGGCAAATGTTTCGCTCTGAATCTAAGGAATCCCGTTTTGCATTCAGCGCCTCAAACGTGCTGCAGTCTAGTTTCTAGATGAAGGCCGCGTTCATTTCACATACCGGACGTCTCATGAGGCGTCTCGACGCTCAACAGACGCATTCCTAGCACGCAGAATACGTCGATACGTGTCAGCAGAATTGTGACGAGATGGCCAAAAATATAAAGTTGCTTTCGTCTCGAAATAGAATTTTTCTATTGCTCGTAGCGCCCTCGTCTTTTCTACTTCTGTTTGGTAAAGAAAAAAAAACATTCTGCTCTACTTTTTGCTTTATGTTTTTGTTATGGTCTCCGGAGCGTCCAGCTCTATTTTGACAGGCACCTCGACTCTTTGACGTATTGCTGCGTTATTTTCGGCCGGATTCGCACGCAGTGCGACTCCTGCTTGCTCCATTTGGAATCGCAGAAAACGTCTTTAAAACTCACTCGAATATAGATACGGGTTTTCTGAGAAGACGTAAAATCGATAAAAGAGATCGTAAGCTCTAAATTCACGATTAAAATTGATCTTTGAAGACACGTTGAATAAATCAGACGGTGTAAAATGTTGCACACTTTAGGCTCCGTTACTCCTTTTCCCCTCTATTCCTCAGTAAAAATATATTTCAGATTCTGACTGGAGAGGCGTATAAAAAAATGTTTAGTTACTTTTGTTAAACCACTAGAAAAATCTTGAATAATCAAGGTCAGCGACACTAAAACTGAAGATCAAGAATTAATTGACGTCCATCCTCCTAATTATTATAGACAGTCAGACTTGAAAATCGTGATAATCAAGCGTCTGGTTTTTCCTTTTTGAAAATCAGTTTTGAACCTTCCAGGTGAAATTCGAAAGTATTTCGCTCGATTGAGAAATCCCTTTGCGGTATCTTAAAAAGCGACACAACCGATCAGCGATGACTTAATTCGTGTTTAGGTTTTACGTAACAGCTACGCTGGCGGCAGAAGCGACGGGCTGGAAGCCAATTCGGCAGAACAATCGACGTCACACTTGTCTTTTGTTTTTTTCCATGGAACAAATATCCTCCCAATAAGACCTTGTGGCTGCCCGAGCATAGCTGAAGCTCAGCGACCTCCGAGAACGTCAGACCGGCCGATCTACATGTCACAGCACAATTACTATTCATTTTCACCTTCTTTCTGCGCTTTACATTGTTCGATGAAAATATCGATTCGAAGTAAAATCGCTCGATCATCGATCACGTACAAAATGATGTGTCTTTTAAGCGACCTTGAGTCGCCGCTAGAATTTATTTTTCTCCCTATCGAATTAGCAAGACCATCTTTCACTTCCTTTTCGCGTCTTTCGTAGGATACAAAATGCAGCTAGATCTCTTTGGTACTGAAGTTCTCGAGATAACGTGAGATCGATAGATCTTTTCATTTTGTTCGCATTCTACGCGAAATATTAGGTGTCAGGTGTCCGTTGCGTGGTCACGCTAATATTAAGGCGTTCTTCGCCAAAGTCCAAGTCTCGTGTCGCATCTCTGGCTTATGAGTCAAAGATACAGAGTTGCGCAACCGAGCATCAGGATTCGCCTAATTACTTCGAAATTCCAAGCTCCCTGCCAAGCGGGAGCCAGCTGCGCATTTCTTAGCAAGTTACCCTCGCACCGTTTTCTCTCGAATCTTCTATAGGACGCGGATGAAACGTCTCCAAATAGTCAGTCGTCTGTCATCGCGTTAGACCGCAACAAATGTACCGATAGACGACCCTTAGAAATATAATTTTTTAACGTTTAGCCATCCTACGTCTTTATTCTCGAAAAATCTTTATTTACTTCTCTACGATTTTACGCTTCGGCAAGTCTCGAATATTTTCATCATCAGTCCGAGTGTTTTTAGGTAAAATGAGTAACGCGTTACTTAAGTCTTAAAATTAGCGGATCGTTAACGCGATAGACACTTTTCTCCCGTCTTCTTGGCGTCGTGTTGACAAGCATGTTGGCGAGAACGGCGTCGACGCCGGTGCGACGGCAGCATCGTCACGTTTTGCTATTTGGGTTTTCTTCAATGGACGTTGTCGTATTTTGTTTTTGCGTTGGCGTCGGCGTCGGCGTCAGTGTCGTCGTCGGTTGAGTTTCGAATTTGGTAGATGAAGAATACGCCTGCCCCCCCCCTCCCCCCTCTCTCATCAGTCTATCCTCCCTCTTTTCTCGATACTACGAATAATTACACTACTCCACCCGATGTCTTCGACGCACTACTCGAATCTACATACGTATGTATGAACTGCCAACCGTGAACCGTGAAACGGCGATCCTCTGGAATTATTTATAGGAAGCACGTGCTCGAGAACTGACCGCGTGCTGCATTAGGTTAGCCTTACGGATCTAGATTCTTATTTTATTAGATTCCCACACGAAATACCTCTGAAAGAAGAGTCTCTCTCTCTCTCTCTCTCTCTTTCTGTACTCTGCACACTCTGTGTTTGCTTTGTCTGTTCTGTCGCACTCACTTCACTGATTCCAGGGCCATTGTCTGCGACTGAGAGGTCACCGAGGGTTCATCCGGATAGCCTTGGGTTCCGTGGGTCTGACAGGAATTATAAATATATTTGCGACCTTCCTTTGGGAAAATTCCACATAAATTTGTCCTTGAAGGTCGAGCTGCGGTTCGTGACTTATGCCCGGAATAATTCTTTATCGTCAATCTGGCAATTCGAAAAGGGATCGAACTGTGGGATCTTTCCTGATTATGGACGAATCTAATGTTTAGCGTAGAATTAAATAATTATTTTTACAGCGGAACGTGTCAATTATACGTTCGATAGTTCACTGTGGAAGTGAGAGGAGATGGTTAAGAATGAAGTCAAAGTCTTTAGCTTAAGAAAAAATGAAGAAGCTTCCTGGTTTAAAATAATAGGGTGACTCGTTTCGAAAGAATTTTCCTTAGTCAAAAGTCGCTCTGAACATTAATTCTCAGGGTCCTAGCTAGAGATTACGTGGGTAGTCAGTTCCCACCGGATTTCCGGATGCCAATTGGATCTACACAGTGCCGACAATTTCGTCTAGAGATTCCGAGAAAATATCTAAAATTGGCTGCATCGACTTATTTCTGGATAACAACTGCCTGGATCCTCTTGGACTTGGGAAGCAGCTGACTGCACCAGCGTCGCGGCTCAGCTACTTAGTTTCTCTATAGTTGCCCTATGACGTGCGGCGCTCTTAATGGGAATTTAATTCGGGCGAATTTGTCGAAATAAATAGCTCAGCTAGAAATGGCGAAGAAGATCCGTTCCCACCTGATCTTGTATTAACGACGTGACTAAAGGTCCGATATGCATCGCTTTATTGGGATTATAGTGCTACGGGCCAGCCTCTCCAATGACGTAGCATTCATTCATGCTGAAGCGGCGCAAAAACAGATCTAATTCCGTACTTCCGGTCAGAGTGGCGCATCTAGGATCCGTTTCGTTATTTCGCAAGCTCACAAATTGATCCTTGCCTTTTAAGGTTCCTTTAAAATAGAGCAGCATCAAATCCGGCCGAGAAACAAATTTCCTCAGTTTCTTGCTACAGTCTTGTAGAATCTGATCGTAAAGTGTCGGCGTACGGCGCATTCACGTAGATGCAGGATCACGTTAAAATCACGTGAAGGATTATGAGAAATCGTGCTCGATTCTTTTGGCGCGATCGAGCGAATCAAAATTTGATTTTCAAAAGGATTTCTCATGTCACGGCTCGTGCACGTGAATCATTTCGGGCGCTCCTTGCCAAATTCACCCGCGAACAGGTTTGTTTCTCTTGTCTGAAGTCACGAAATGAATATCCGAGCGCACATGCGATGCTTCTCTTTGTCGCTGTTTCTCTCTGCTAATTCTTTCTTCGGCTCCAAAGAAATTTATTAATTTCGAACAAGGTTAACGAGGATTGACGATAAAAGAAAGTTCTTCAAATTACACGGTTTGCCCTGTTATACGCGATTCGCTAAAAGATTAATGCCTAAAATTAGATCGGAATGCGCTCTCAGAGCTTCCAGCGCTCTTGGCCTATTTGTTAAGTACAACGTGTGCTTTTTCATTCAGACAGAAGAGAATACAAGTGGCCACGACGGCGGGGAAGGGACGATCAGACTTTACAAAAATAACTGCCGACATTTGGGAACGTGCTTCTCTCAAATTCCTGATAAATCTTTCATTTTATTATTATACATTACCTTCTACGTCACTTCTCTCTAGTGTCGGACAAAGTCAAAGAATTTTACGAAAAAGTTCCGCAGCCATCAGTCTCTTCATTAGATTCTCCTCGCCGGCGCAGCTTCGACAATATCTAAGCATGCGTCGCTCTGCACGTGCATTCGTTAGGCCCATCAATTTTCATGGATTGCATTTTTCACTGATTTTTTTTTTTTCTTTATACCTACACTGAAACACGTGCTACGATATGGGATCTGTATGCGTGCGCATTCACTAAATTTTTACATACATTAATCGGACAAGGCAAAGAATTTGATTTCGCGGGAATTCTTTTCATTTATTTCAATAGCGGCTCATGCATGTCTAATATATATATATATATATATATATATATAGTTTATGGTATTTTTAGTCTTATCTACGGATACAGCTGCTGACTGATTACTGTAATTCTTATGTAATCGCGTTACTAATAATCAGAATAATTTTTGATTAATCATGAAGAAGCATTTTCAGAGTAGGCCGTTGTTTGGCAGCCAATCAAATGCGACGATTCGTTTGAAATTGGCTCAGAAAAGCTCTGC
Source organism: Calameuta pygmaea (assembly GCA_031762395.1). Classification (NCBI taxonomy): domain Eukaryota; kingdom Metazoa; phylum Arthropoda; class Insecta; order Hymenoptera; family Cephidae; genus Calameuta; species Calameuta pygmaea. Next base: position 178,663 of record JASANN010000488.1, read on the forward strand.
TGTGGCGCGAATATTTCGCGTGCGAGCCACTAAGATCCGAGTTACATTTTGGGGGGAGCTTTTTGACGTCGGGAGGTTCTTATAAAAAGACGCCGAGCCTCGCGAAGCTTTACTCACGAGGCGCGCGCCCTACAAGCATAATTAATAACTAACCAAGTAAAAGCGGTCCAAGCTTGTAAAAGCCTCCAGTGCGTTCTCCAAAATTTGACATTCGCTATCGTTAAATATTCTATATAGACCTTCGTACCTGAACAGTATTTGAGAATTCGATTTAGTTTCGCGTGTTAAACCTTCAGTGAATCCTCAAAATGTCTTCAGTCATGTTTGTGAGTATTTCTTGAAGTCCGGAGTATCCGTGCGACAACATTCCATTAAGTTTTACATTTTTCAACTTGATAATTGATTGAAAATTATTTTTCTCCTTTCCCCTATAATTAGTACATGCACGCGTCTGTCTTGCTGAAAGAATATTTTTCAACAACCGAAGGGTCAGGGTCGTGTCACGTCGATTGAACTTCGAAAGAGATTCCTCTTCGAAGGAAGCACGTATCAAGGTTAAGGATAGTTTCCACGCGTCGACACGTTCACAGAGCAGTTAGAATCTCGTGAGGGTATCACGTGCAAAATGTATGAATGTAGGGACCTATATAGATAAAGTAAACTTGACAAAATGCCATCGTGATGTCTTTTATGGTCAGGGCCAGTCGTCAGCCTGCTCTATTGGATTCCATCCAAAATTCCTAGTTGATTAGGTAGTCGCGAATCTTTTTTGCTAGACTGCTAGATCCTTTGTCCGCAAATTTCGATCTTTCGTTTACGTGGACATTCAATGGAAAACAAGGACATGTCCCATAGAAACATTTCGGTTGAGATTTAGTTGGATTTTAACGTGCCGTTTGTCACTTCCTTTGACTCGATCATTCTGTTAAGTCTGGCTAGTAGAAAATAGACTCGAGAAAGATCTACGTTCGAGGAAGTTCTTGAAAGTCTTTAAAGTTTTTAACTCAGGCTTAGAAGCTCCGAAGATGCGCATTATTGCATCTTCTACGCGGTTCGGCATCGCTAGGCGGCAGATGGTCGACGTACGTTATATTGTTTTAGCAAGTTTTCATAAGTTATGGAGTTCGCTCGTTGCGACCTCGAAATTATCAAAACGTGGAGTTTCGGAATCGAATCGATCAATCGACTTGATTGACTTCTCGGTAAGATCGTCAGTGCGTGCAGAAAAGTTTCAAGTGCTTTGATTTTTTATATTAAACTGTAGTCAAATATGTTTACAGAAACATTTTAAAACGTTGGCATTCTATTTTCTGTGTTTTAGGAATCTTTGGGTGACAAGGTGGCCATGTTCAATCAGCATGCCGACAAGCATTTGGATAGACAAAAGAAAAATCCTTTCACTTCCGGTTTAAATATCGAGAAACCTAAATTTTCAAAGGACGAATATGGCCGGTAAGTTGAATCTTCATTTTTTTATTCACCGACGACTAAAAGTTTTTCTACGGAAGTGTTGATGTCATTATCAGTTATCTATGGCGTATACATATATATATTCGAAAGCACGCCAGATTAAACGAGTTTTAACGTTAAAAAATTTGATATCTTATTATTATAAAATTTAATGATAATATATTATTTAATTTCAGCCCGGCGGCAGGATCTCTCTCGGATATTCGGGGACGCAAAGCCACAGCACATATTTCTCGTGAAATTCAAGAGCTTTGCGAGATCATCAGTCAAAATGGAACTCCTTGCAAGGACGTGCCGGAAATCATTGGAATCACTTTCGGTGACCTATTCAACATCTACACCCACGTCAGTGATAAGTGCGTCGGTCTTCTTCTCAGAGCCAGGAAGCAAAAGCTGGTGGAATTCGAAGGGGAATGCCTTTTCCAGGTAAGAGAAAATTTAGTCTTTCGATATCGCCGGGTCTTTTCGATTTTAAAGTAAATTACGATTATTGAAATTTTCGGGACTGACGTTAGTTTGTCTATTTTATAACAGAGGAGGGACGATGACGTACCGATCTTCCTGACCAAACCAATTGCCGAAATCCGACAGATCTTCAGGCAGCGATTGGAAGACCTGGCGAAGGAGGGTCAGAGTTAATCCCTAATCAAGTGTATGACAATGCTTAATTAAGTATCCAATTTATTGCCATCCCTTGTGACAAATATTTATCGTGACAAGAGACGACCGGGGGAGGAGGGAGGGAGAGGGGGGGGGGCCTATATTTATATTGTAAAACCCGGTTCAAACGTTAGCACGACCATTAATTTTTACTTAACCCGTAATTTATATTATGCAAGAATGAATGGCAGGCGAAAGCGGATTTGGTGTAAATATAGTGAATGCAATTTGTCGTTAATGTGATATACAGTAAATAGGCGTAATAGAAATAAATCCGTTTTTACAGATTTACATTTCGAACCACTGAGACCTGATTCTATTATTTTACAAAAGTAGGCTTAAGAAATTTCCTTGAAACGGGTCTAAGGGAGAATCCACAAGAAATAAAAGTCGGCCAATCAATTGATGGTAATCGCATAATTTATATATTATTTATATACAGTTACTTTACAATGCGCTTTTTGTTACATAGTAGCTCCATTAAGTTTCGAGCGTTACGGTCACAGTATGACGGTATCAAAGTAAAAAACTAATTGAGGGCAGCGTTCACACGTGTGCTACACGTTCAAAGAAAACTCATAATTTTCTCGATTAAAGCGTACCCTGACGTAGACGTGACATTTTCCGGAATGCCTAAGACTCTGTCGCACGATACACGCTGCCAGAGTCACGGATGCTAGTGAAAAAAAAATAAAAAAAAATAAATAAAAAAAAGACGTATCCATCCACCTATCTAAGGTTGGCAGTAAGTGTAAGTAGTTTTCTCGCGAGTGATTTGCTGCGTTCTCGTTTGCCTGTGGCAGCCACTGCCTTTCGACTCGCGCGTCAGCTAGAAAACTTTTTGCAAAAGTTCTTCTACTTCGTTGGACGAGAGAATTCAAATTGTCGAGGATCAGTCAGGCGGCAGCGTCGTCTCTATTTTCGGCCTCCTTTCGACACTTTCAAAGTTTCTCGAGACTCGAGCGCGCGCGATAAAGGTCGACGCAGAATTAACGACAGGCAGAGAAAAGTTAACGAAAAAAGACGGCGATTTTCAAGATCTCCTCAATATATTTTCACACCGTCAGCATATCAGAAGCAAAACTTGGCTCTTTCCTTCTCGCACTCGCGTCCTCGGATAAACGCGTATTTACTTTACGCAGAGTCTAATTTTAAGATAATCGGTATTCTCGATATGTGCTTCATGATAATTTGGAAACTCGGAATGAATGTTCCTATAATTTCCTTAGGGCTTGAATTCCGCTTCTCCTTAATCTTTACCGAGTCCAATGAAGATACGTAAACATTCGGATATGTCTAAGATTGCTCGCGATTTCCTTCCCTTATTAATTTCACAATGATCTCTATAATTTCGTCTTATTCTCCGGACAGTCCGAAAACTCCTTTAAAATCAATGAGTTTTCGACGTATCACGTACGTCACGGCTCTTGCTACGAGCTACGGCACTACGCAACGTTTTATTGTATTTTCATTAATCTTTTTCTTAACATCTTCACACCGCTAATCCAATATTAATAAATCCACTCGTCCCGGCGACGTTCCTTAAGCTCGATTTTTCATTCGCGAAATCAATGGCGCGGGGGGCGCTGCGATCTTCGGAGAATTTTACTGGAAGTCTCCCCGATCGATATTGCGCTTTTTTGTATTTGCTAAATATATATATATTTTCTAACATATGTTTTTTCTTTTCCTTTCAATCTTTTTCTCTTTCTAAATTCCGCGGATGAATGAAATTCTTACACGGAGGAGTTTCGGGGTCGCCCATGACTCGCGAATTCACCTAATGCATCTCATACATAAATCTCTGATGAATTGCTGGCCAGATCCGTTAATCACTCCTCAAATTCATTATATAATTCGCGAGGAATTACGTCCTTATGTCGCTCTAGTATTAAATCTACCAAAACACTCTTGTGATATTTTTATGATATTATAGAGCGACTCGCGTTCGCTAGATACGTATTATTCGTTAGAATCTATCTTAATTGTGACGCTTCGAAGCCTGACACTGTCACTCCTACAAGTTATCCGCTTCACAGTAGAAAATAATGAGAATTCAGTTTCGTAACAGACTGTACGTTTTTTTCACTGCTTTTCATATCCTCAAATGCTAACGAATCTCGTTTGGATCATTTGACATTTTATCCTTTCGGCGTATACAGCGGCGACATAATTAAATATTTTCGTTCAATCAAATTTCAAAATATCTTCCTGCGACGAAGAATACAGCTTTTTGAAAGTCCTTAAAATGTGCGTGCTTCTTTTTCGAAAATAATTCTCTTCGATCGTGAATTCTTCAGAAAATATCGCGTTTACAAAATGGCCTTTCTCTCAGATTTCTTTTCCTATTGCTCTTTCGTTCCATCTTCGATGACGTCGATGACAGATTAAACCGTACAGCTTCGTATACAAGGATCACTCGATCCGTCGATGTTTTTCATTAAGAAAATTAAGCCGCGTCTCGTTAAGATTTTTTCGTATGCATCAAATAACATCTTTAGGTCGTTACAGTCATTAGGTCCACTCTGTAGGTACACTCTGCTTATGCGATAATTAATCAATAGATAATTAACGTACATTCTATTATTTACATATTTTGGGGAAACCGGACTCACACTCTCGTATCAGACGAACCTTTGACAATTGTTCCTCGTCACATAATTTTGTTTCTTTTAAACACACATTTAATTATTATTCCTTCTGATTATCCTAATATTTGTTTTATATATAGATATTATTGATATCTATAATATATATTATATCTACATAATATACTAGAGAATCTATCGGATACATCTGTCGTCCATGATAATGGAATGTAATATATATAATATATAACATAGGCATTTGTATATATATAAACATATTATATATATATATACTTTATGTTCATTTATAAAAAGCTTCGCCTATCTGAAACAATGCAATCTACTGGCATAAATCAACAGTCCTTTAAAGTACATTTTTGCTTTATCGGAAATGCATAATGTTAAACCTCTCTACCGAACACTCAAACATAACACCGATTTTTATTTCTCTTCCTCCATGTTAGTCAGTCTTGGCATTATACAATATATTATGACGCTTACGTACGTGTGTGCATGTCTCTCGTTATCTTACTCTTAATATATTTACGACAATCGACTGAAATTTTGAGATCCCGCCAAAAAAAAAAACAACAAAAAATGGAAAGTCCCATTCACACTGATGTTATTAGTCCACGCCGATTTTCTAAAAGTACGCTTACCATTGTAAATTTATATATATATATATTTTGTATCCGTGAGCGAATATCGTCCGCGGCTTAGCATCTTAAAAATATATTATTGTCCTTCGATGGAAATATAGCACTTGAATATTCTCTTCCTTGCTATTTGTCTATTTAATTTCTTCGTCCTTTGAAATTTTCTTTCTTTGTCTTTCTCATTATTTCCTACGGACAATCACGAATTTCTAATTGTCACTAAAACTCGCGTCCCTTTCAAGCATGTCTTTTCGTTTGCTTATCATCTCCTTCTCAAGTAAAGACAAAGCTTTAAATCGAGGATGGAAAAATCCTGAAGCAAAAGTCCTTCGCAGAGCGATATAAGTAGTAAATCTTGTTGGTACCCATTCTTCTACATACATATTCTTGTATAACATTCCTTGTAAATTTTGTTTATTCTGCCGCAGAGTTACTTCATTTGGTGTCCTTGGTAAACTTGAAAGATTTCTTGTTAACTCGCGACAACGGTCCTGGCCATTTCCAAGACTTTCCTTAATCTAACCGGAAGCAAAGCGTCGTCGCTTATCCGGCGACTCACGGCTCGCTATCATACGTCGTTATCATGGCAAAATTCAATCTTCCGTCTCGCCAGTTGCAAGCGTCTCTTGTCTATTACGAAATCCGTGACGCAGGCCTTCAAACCCCTGTGGCCAGGTTTTCCACCGACGAACAGTTTCCCGTTGGTCATCAGCAGACTTGACTCCGTCGAGAGTTTGACGGGCTGGAGCTCGTCTATCTGGATGAGGGTTGCCTTTCGACGTCGCGACGCCTTTACGTGGTGAAAGATACCGTCGTCGATTCTTTCCTGAAATTTCAAAGACAAATCTGAATACCGATCTGCATAATTGTTTCTTGACTGATTCGAGAGTCAAGAAGGTGTAATATGTAAATACGCCAGTCTAGATAAATGCGACGTATCGCGTAGGACGGAGTTAATGCGAGATAGGAGGATAGTGACAATTATACGTACTCTACTCCTCAGGGAAATTTCCTCGCTTTTGCTCTTGTACGTCAGGACTACGTGTCCTTCGTGCAAGGATAATATTAAGTGTTCAGCCTTGCCACGTCCTATCCAAGCTATCAGACCCTCGGGATGCGTCGTCCTTAATCTTAGATCGAGTTTGTTTGATTGTTGTCCTCTGCGCCTGGAATTCATTATCAGGACATTACGTGACAGGTCATGCGTTGTCGACTGCGTGTTAGTTAAATTTTAACGTATCGAAGAGATACTAGAATGGGAATCAACAGAAGGATCACGAGGATATTCGATATTATTATTAAAAAAAAAAAAAAAAAAAAAAATCCAAGTCATTCTAAACCTTTTAAAACTTACTCTGCATAATCGTAACTCTCGTACTCGTAATCGATATCATCTTCCAAATCATAATCGAAGTAAGACTCCTCGAAATATTCTCCAAGCGTGGTGTTAGTGACGTTAGGACTGAGAAGTTAGTAGAGATTAGAGTTAGTCGACTATGTTCAAGTTAATACCAGCTGGGCCGGATTAATCATGGAAAATGGCTTGATCTAGAATCAGTTACGACTTCTTTTACCTTCGGCCAAAGCGATGCTTGAATTGTAGAAAATTATCCCCATTAAACCGCACAGGTTTCTCAGAGATTTCGCTGCTGGTCACATCGTGACCCGAACCCATGACTGCAAATAAATAAATGATCCTGGATCAAGGCTGAGCAGGAAAATTCGAATCTCAAGGAACAACGATAAGAATCCCTCTTACAGAATTCACAATGGAGTCCGTTGTAGCCGGCTGCGCACTTGCAAAGGTAGCTGTTCAGTAGAGGGAGACACACGCCGCTATTGTGACAGGGATTTTCATTGCTTGGACATGGCAAACCATCGTAGACCTCGGTGTTATGCTGGGTCACGTTTACAGCAAGATTCTGGTAAGTTTTCCCGTTTACCATTAACCTCTGAATTGCTCCTACGAGTCCAGTCCAGGCACCGGCCAGACGATGAACTTCCCGCCAGTGTCTGCATCAGCAAGCGAATACACATTATTAGGTTCGAAACCAAATACATTGAAATTTTAGGGAGTTCATTAAATTAACATAGATCCTATCTTACTTGACTCCTCCAATGTAGAGAGGCATCTCTAGATTGAGTTCAGTCAAAGGACTTCCGGAAAGTCCTCGAGCCACTGTACCGTCGTCCATTTGCAGCAAGCCTTCTCTACCCAATCTGCTGATCCTGACACAATGCCAAGTATCAAGACTGACAAGATCAGGCGATGTTATGTTGGCTATGCCACTTCCTAGATTGAATCGGAACTCAAGTCGCCCGCGGACCAAGTTCAAGCTTATGAAGTCGCCTCTGCCGTTGTTCAATTGACCGTTGTACAGCAGGAGCCCGTCGTTGGCACGAGTGAGGAACCAGAGTTCGATCGAGAACGCCTTGGCCACACCTTCGAGACAGGGCATTTCGAGGAACCCGTCGGCAGACATTTCTGGTATCAGCAGCTCCGTGAGTTCCGCATCGACTGCGCGAGGAACACATTTTATTAAGCCAGACGGTAGAATGAGAAAATAATAAATTGCTTCGGTTCCGAGGGAGGCACTTACGGATTTCGCACTGTTCGCCAGTTCGGCCTGGAGGACATTTGCAGACGTATCCGCCTTGTGGGAGAATGTCGCAAGTCGCGCCGTGTTGGCAGGGCTCGGCGATGCAAGGGTCCAGGGTTTCCTCGCAATTAACGCCCGTGTACTGCGGTGGGCAAATGCATTTGTATTCTTGCGGCTCGTACTTCTCCACGGCATAATTGTGCCCGTATTTCGAGCCGTATTCGGCGCCGTAATCGTAATCGCACCCGAACGAAGCGCAGCGTTTCTTCGAGTTCTTTTTCGATTTTCGTGATTCCGGCACGCAGCGGGAACCTTTGCACCTGACGATGTTGACGCCCTTAGATCGACCTCGTCCCTTGCGTGGACTCCGTTTGCATTCACGGCCGCTGCACAGATCCTCCTCGTAAATTGGCTGACAGGTGGCGCCATTTTGACAGGGCAGATTCGCGCAGGCATTTTCACCGCATTCCTTTACGCGATAAGTCTCCAGGACATCCTTGCCTTGACCCACGTGCAGGTCCACAGGTATCCTGTTTATCTTGAGCTTGCGGATGCATCCCAATAAGCCCTGGCTGGTACCAATATTTTCATAAACCCTGAAAGATCATACGGTTTGCTGTAAGAAGTCCGAGTGTCTATCGTCAGAGAATCTGACATTGCGATAGACAGCTGGTGCTTAATTACTTGGTATAGTTGGTAGGCACGTGGCCGACAAACGTGTCTTGATTCAAGTCTAGGGATTTGAGCATTCCTTGACTCTGACCAGCGACATCTTCTCCGTCGTTGAATATCAAAACTCCATCCTTGTGATATCGTTTCGCTGCTATCCGATGAAACGTTTTCATGGAGACTCGTTCCGAGGACGTTAATACGACCGGTCCATTTCCCAAATTGTATCTGAACTGGACGTGCCTAATGAAGAAAATTAATTAAAAGAATTATGGATAAACTTATAAAAGGATTATTATTTTAATTGATATACAAACGGCGACTGACCCGTCGACAATGGCCAAGGATACGAAGTCACCAGTGCCATCTTTCTTTTGCTGATCGTACAGTATGATCCCGTTATCAGCGTACGTCTTAAATTCGACCTCGATACTGAATTTGTGATAGGCCTTCAGTCTGTTCATCCTTATGTAACTTTTCCCATCGAAGGACGGCACCTCGTAGTCACGTTTGTTCATCTCCTCGTCGCAGAGCAAACCCGTGTAATTTGGTCTGCACACGCAGACAAATGTGGCGCTCGGCAAATCGATGCACGTAGAGGACATGTGACAAGGATATGAGAGACAAGCACGAAACTCTTCAGTAGGAGTAACCGGCACGTAATTGGCTGAAAAATCGTTAGAGCATAATTACTGGAGGCTCGAAGGGTTTTTCATGCAGGTACAGTCAAGCGAATAAGTTCTCGATTCTCGCTCACCGAAACATTCCTGACGATCGCTCGTCTCGGCGTAGCCGTCGGCGCAGATGCAGCCACCGTTGATGCACTCGCTGTTCGGGATTGTGCAGTCCTTATCATCGGTGCAGAGGTCACCGAGAAGTGCTGTAACGACTCTAATTGTAGCTGGTGTCGGTCTATACGCAGCGGCCACACCTAAAACCGAACTTGGCTCAGTACACGTAAAAGTCCCCTCTACCTTATCTTTGATAACTTTTTGTCTTTTTATAAGTTTTTCCCGCAGGATATATGCATTCTGTAAGATTGAAGAGCAGAAGACGTACCATGCTTCAGGTTGTCTCTGTTGATGGTGATGGTCTCCTGGTGGGCGCGATGCGTGTAGTAGTAACGGGGATCCGGTTCTGGCACCAAAAGGTGCCTTGTGGATTTTGATAAAGGCGATATAGCTGCAGCTGGCTGCGTGTACTGGACGGCTGTGTATCTCTTCACGGGAAAGTCTGTGTTCACCATCGGGTCGTCTGAAAGTTCATAGTGTTTCGATTTAAAGCTTCGAACTGATCAGTTTTTCATACGGTGCATAGTTATGGGTCAATGACTCGAGGAACGTTTATTATCGATAATTTCAATTCAATTGATATTTCAAAATTGAAGTCGAGGGCACGAGCGATATTATCTTTAAAAAAATGACCGAATTTACGGTACATGTCAATTGATCCATTAGATCGAGTGCTCCATTGATTTTGCAAATTCTGTAAGTGCTTCCGGGTGAAACCGTCGATAGTTTCTGGAGAAGGAAAGTTTCGACTAGTTTATCTGCGGAATAAAGGAAAATTGTGTGCAAAATGCGATTACAGGAAATGCATTGCTCTGTCACTTGCGTGGCGCGTAGTACAGTGTCACTGCTTGATGAGATTTTAATTACTTTTCAATTCCGTGTTATTTTCTATTGCTAAAACTTGACAGCTTGAATTTCCTGCCGTTATTCAAGGCTTCCCGTTCGTTATTTACTTGATTAATATGCTTCCCTGTTCTGCTTCGCGTTACTCTTGCACTTTACAGTGCATTATAAGCGAACATTTTATCAAGCGTTTGGGTAGCAGGACAATAGGATTCCTTAAAAAAATTTCGAAATAATGCCTATTGTATTCGAGTGATAATCGTCTATCAATGAGGTGTCCTTTCTAAAGAAGAAATAAGAAAAGAAGAGCAAGTGGCTGTGAATAGCGAGAAGTGTGTATCTCTGGTTGATACGTCATCAATGTGTATACTGGTAAAATACAATATTGCAAGCAAGAGGAATTCCCAAGCGAGAGGCTTCTTTGCTGCTCATGGTCAAGAGAGAGAGAGAGAGAGAGAGAGAGAGAGAGAGAGAGAGAGAGAGAGAGAGAGAGAGAGAGAGATGAATATGGCGAGCGAACCACGTTGTACCAAGCCCGATAGAGTCACCAAGTAAAAACTCGGAAAATACAAAAGTTCGAAGGAGCTCTAAAGTGCGCTGGAAACTGGCCTTTCGTAATCTAATTTATGTTTAACTTGCGCGGCAGAGGAGTCTAGGAAAACTTTTAAAAAGATTGACTTCCTTCGGTGCTATCCTGAAGTCGGGTTGGGGATGCCGATGGGGATGGTAATGGGGATGGTAATGGGGATGGGGTTGTTTGAGGTACCCGACGTTCAGAGGTGCCCGTCAAGGGATACGAGGAGGAGCTTCTCGAAGGAAGAGCAGCAACGTCCGGACTGGCAGATTTTCTTGGGGCAACAATCGAATATAGGAGAAGCAGAAAGATGGTCTTCCAGTTTAATGGATTCACAGCGATTCGGTTCGAGATTTCTTTTCATTCTTTTACGAGCTCTCTTTTATTTGCATTCAATACATATTTGAACCTCGAACGGTAATTCGACTTGACTGCAGCATTTCTCTCTCCGACAGCCGCCCACCCATCGCTCATTCCCACAGTCCGATCAAGATAAGTTCTCGCTCTTTTAGATTTAATTTCGCAAGCTTTAGTCTCCCTGTTGATTAAATGAGCGTTTCTTTTGGCGAGATAGGAAGAGACAAGGCGAGAAGAATAGAGACTGATAAAAGAGTCTCTAGGTTGAGTCGCATCATTTAGAAAACCGTAAGTGTCTTATTAACCAAGAGCCAAGCTTATTCATTTTTCAGTTCAGATAGAACCGAACGAAGTCGGGGTTGGGGTTCATGAGTATACATATATGTATCACAAATGCATACATGCTCAGATAAAAATTGCCAGATTTTATTATCTCGATAGGATACAAAGGCATAGAGCTACGTTTAACCTGGTCGCTTTTTCTAATCGTACAGGGTGTCTCTTTTCGATCCTTCCAACCTTTCCGACGCTAACGATCGCTGCTGCCCACGATTCTTCTAGGCTCGACGAAGATGCTTTTATTCAAACTCGGCCATTATTTCATTTCCCTTTGAACTTCGCTCTTGCCTTCTCCGACTTCTTGCCTTTTGCTCTACTATGTAAATCTAGCTAAGAATCGTACACATGTCTTTACATCGTTACAATCTACAGTGTAAAACCACGGTAGACAATTAGTGAAATCAAAATTGACTTTTGAAGCTTTCAATTCGTGAATTTCGCTTAGTCCATTAGGTACTTCTTAGTTAATTTATTTCTTTTTCTTTTTATAATTCTACGTCAGGAGTTCACGCCTGAAGAATGTTACAGCTTTATAGATTTATAGATGTACAAGGGCAGCATGAGCAGTGAGTAGCATGACCTTCAGTAGCGCAGAATGTACGGTGACCTGTAGGGCGAACGTTCAGTGAACCCACCTCGGCAATGACCAAAGGCCTGCGTCACGACGTCCGCCTGATGTCGACAGGCGTAAAGTCGTAACTCGCATTCGTTGTCATAAGTCTGTCCGTCGCTGCCGCAGACGGGCATCGACGGCACGTCCGTCGGACAGGAAGACGGACAGACGCAGTGGGCGCCGCCAATTTCCGAGCAGTGTCCACCGGAATAGCACTCCAGTTCGTTGCAGCTTGTTGGAATCGGTGGACTCGCGTCAGCTATCAACATAGACTCTGCATTAGACTAGACTCACGTCGGACATCAAATCTTTGAGGTCTTATTCTTAATACAATATTATTATTATTTTTCCCGAAGGAAGCTCTCGGGAATTTAGTAATTTCGAGTGTTTCAATGCCATTTTCTTTAGGATACCTGAATGACATCCTGTCTGCGTCAGTATCTTATTGTGGTCCGTGCATATGGTGCACTTCTGTCCTTGTATTTCCGGCTTGCAGACGCATCGACCAGTCATTTGTTCGCAGTCCTCGCGGACGGATCCAAAGAGGGAGCAGCCGCAAGCTGATGAGCAAAATCAAAGACCTCATGAATATTGCGCGCGTCTGGACCGAGCTAGGGGCTGAAAATAATAATATGAGGGATTCTCTGGAAGGGTGTCCTTACGTATGCATCCCTGGTGACCCTCGCTGATCTTTGGTAGACCCCAATAACCCGGCATGCATCTGTCGCACTTCAGACCACCCACGCCCGGCTTGCATTCGCATTGTTCGGTTTCGGGGTTGCAGGTGTCCGAGACACTGCCGAGTCTGTTGCAGTTGCATAAACTTGGGCAGCCTGCGTGGTCTGGACCTAAAGCTGCCGTCTTGCCGTCGGGACAGCATCCGTGCCATGAGTCCGAACACTTTACTACCTGAACTCCTTGAGCTGCGCAGAATAACGAAATTCTTGAAAATCCTTACTCTTCCTTATGCATTGCCGGATCCTGTAGGATCTTTGAGAGCTTCACCTTTTTTACAACAACGGGCAAAAGAGGTTGTCTGATGACAGTAACTGTTGCTAGGGCAATCTCTGCGTTCCTTTCCGCTGCCGCAATCGTATTCCCTATTCTCAGAATCCACTAATGGCGGATCCCCATTGCACGGTTTTACCTCCATACCTGGAAGAAATATTCAATAACATTCGTATCGAGTGTCTATTAGAATAAAAGAAAAAAAAAAAGAAAAACACATAAGAGGATAGTAAAGCGTTGGCCGATGCAAGGTGTGTGTGTGGGGGGGGGGGGGGTAAAAGGTCCTACGAGGGTCCTGCTCAAGTCCGCGAACGGACTAAACGGAGAAAGGGAATGCGACTATTGAAATAGGATGACAGTTGATTATCTTGCGAGAGGTCAGCTTAAGTTTCGAGAAATTTCGAACCTTGACAAAGGTCTAATGGTCTGAGTCTCAGTTCCTGCTGCCTCTGACAGGCCTCCATCTTCATGGCGCACAGAGAGGAGTAAGTTTTGTGGTCACTTGCGCAAACGGGACGCATGTTCTCCGGTGATATTGATGCGCAATCGAAACGGCAGCTGCATCTTGGAAACTTGTCCGGACCAAGTTCGCAGGTCGCCTCAAAATCGCAATGAATATCCTTGCAGGCTTCTCTCTCCTGTGTGCTTGTTACTTCCACTGTTGTTGCTAGACGAGTTACGGCGGGTGTCGACATGGTGGCTATGGGTCGGTTAAGGATTAGAGAGGCGTCAGTGCGGTTAGTTAAGCTTATTTCGTAGCCTTAGCGCCCACAATTAGTTTCAAAAGTATCTGTTATTCGTTAATGTATGATAGACGAGCGAAATATAGAAATAATTGAGCAGCAGCACTTTGATGCACGCGAAGTACGTGAAAGTTGCCACAATGCGTAAACTCACTGAGAGCCGCCACGGCGAATCTTTCGCTGCAGTCGCCATAGAAGATGACATGAAGCGGAGGAAGAGTCGGAGTCCTTTCGCAGGCGCTCTTCTGGAGTTCGCACTCGGATGGGTAGGTTTTGGCGTCGCTTCCGCAAACTGGCTCGCCTGCCTTCTCCGGACAGGCTTCTGGGCAGGTACAGACGCCGGCGACGCACCGAGCCCCATTTTCACATTCCACTCCGGTACACAATTCTGGAAGAAGGAAAATTAGCAGAAGCATAAAAGGAAGAAAATCCCCTAAGGAGTTTTCCCGTGGGATCCTTAGAGGAACGTCATCTTACCGCAGTCACCCTTGTAGCTAAGAACGATCAGGGTTTGCGTGGAGCAAGAAGCTTTCTTAAGGGCGCACTCGCTGGCGTAAGTCACCCCGTCCGAGCCACAAACCTTAGAGGCGCCAGGTGGTTCCTTCTCCTGAAAATATATCGCATCAAAATGGAGATTCCGATCCTGCTTGAGGTTTCACTTGTTGCACGAGACAGGATGCTCGATCGAGGATAAAAGGAAAAAAGAAGGAAAACTCAATTAGCCGCTACGCCGTTCGCTGCTCTATTTACTTATTAGTCGAGAAGGAGAAACAGTTAGAAAAACAAATGGGCCAAATCCGTGCGTGGGCTTCGCAGAGATTACTCCAGCGTCCAGGCGTCCAGGCGTTCAAGCGTTCAGGCGTCCAGGCGATCCTGTGTGCAGGCTTCATTAGTTCTAATTGGAATTCGAGACCGCAGTATTTGTGGTGGTTCGCAATAATAATGGCTAATAGTTATTACGGCCGGTTGATTAGAATAGTCGTTTGTAGAGCTCGAGTGGAGGAATCGCCGAATAACCTTTGCGGTGTTAAATTTACAGGACGATTCATCGTTGGTGAGAGGGCGGATTGCGGAAGGGGGGGCTTTAAGCTGCCCGCTTCCTCGTATTTACTTCCTGCGTTGTTCCTTATAATTGGCGCCTGAGCTACATGGACTTGCCCAAATTAATTTACTTCGTAAACTTTTTCATCCCCCTTTCCTATATCCCTTCTGCTCTCGCGTCTTCTACTTTACACTCTATTCGACCCTTCCAAATGCTTATGGACGACACGTTAGAGCTGATAATATTTTTTCCCGGCATTTTATGGATTACGGCTATTTGCTTCTTGACGAATTGTTTCGATACATTTTGCACATCGTTAGGCTTTCCTTTTGATATAACGGAGCCTAACCTGTAATCTGAATTAAAAATGATGAAAAAAATGAGTTGAAGACCTTTGAAGGCAAATCTGCAAATTAACAAGCACTTTGGAGTAAGTAAGTATTTCTTTGAAAAATTTACGAAAATGTCCCGTCGGACCTTTTAGGCTCCGTAATTTTTTATTTCTCGCTATTTGCATTTGACTGATACGACGCGCGAGACGCTTCGTCGTAATAGGCTAGTGAATTTTACTAGATTCTTTCTCTACATAGAAATAAATATTAAGCTTGATACATATCATGAAGATTGACGACGATCAAACGAAAAAGATCCGTTCAAACAATGCTCAATACCTATCAATTCCTTGATCCTTTCGCAAGGATTTTCCTGAGGTTTCACGTTAAAAATCCTTTTCTCTTTTATCTCGTAATGCTGACTCGTCGATCCTACATGGGGTGGAGTTAGGTCAAATGGGGGTTGAAGGGACCCGCGGCATCCTCCATTCAGTCTTTCCCCCTTCCTCCCACACCCCTTCCCCCTTTGCCGCCGATCGTCGGAGAAACTAGAATTCTAGCTGAAATCTGTTTTCCCAAAGTCTCGCCCCCTTGCGATTCTTCCTACTTCAGCCCACCTACCCGTTCACCTAACAGCCCTCCAATTGCTCAACGGCATTATTATACAGTATCCCGTATACCGTTATGCCGCACACGGTCGGCCGTTTCCTCTTCTACGTTTCCGCTCTTTCGTAATTTTATGAATCTGCGGATCTGCTGCTGTGCATTTGCTGTGTCATTTAAATACGCAACTTTAGTTCCGCTCTAAATTTCAAGAGGGTCGATTCAGTAGTTCGGCTGGACTTTTGGATAAAAAGAATCTCGAGCGCGTGCAGGCGCCCAGACACGCGCACTGATTGTTTGCGATGCTAATTGCACTAAACGCGCCCGCACGTCGCATCATCACGCGCTTCTGCCTGTAAATGAAAAAGGGCAAAAACGCCGACTCACCGACTCGTCGCAGTTTTTCGGACAGACGCATCTCGCTTCCCCAGTGCTGTCGCTTTCACAGATGGCGTAATGATCGCACTTCTTGTTTTCGCAGCCATCTGCAACAGAATCGAGAAATCGATTAGTATAAATGATTTCGAAAAATGTCCTTCCTAATTGCACTAGAAGTCTTGGAGGAAAGCCAACGAGCTTAATTCTCGAAGGAATTCCAAATTCAGATCTAGAGCTCTCACGCAGTCCAATTGCAGGTGCAATTACAATAACCATCATCTACCAGAATCCATTTTTTCGTTCGCGAATTAATGAGAAATTATGGAAGACTTCTTTGGAAGGGACGTAGACGCAACAGTATCTACGAATACCTGTGTCTATAATACCAAGAAATTTATGAGCGCTAGTGCGGAAAAATGTAATATCGGTAGGAGCGCATCCACGCGAGGCATCCGCGCATATTTAACGATACCGTTTCGAAATGTCATTAATAAAGATTTCCAAGATCAATTTGCATAACTGTATCTCTTTCGAAAGGAAATTATCTCTGAAGCCAGTGGTAGATTCCAGCTGGCACGGTCTAGCCTGATTTCAATTGCCGGCCGAGAAGTTATCTTTAGAATTCATTGAAATCCGACGCGAATCTCTGAAGGAGAGTGGGACCAGGATATAACATATGTCTGTATATATATATAGTATACTATATAGCCCCAAAAGGTGTAGCTAGTTAGTTCGCTAGGTAGCCAGAAAGCCAGATGCATAGTTGCCTAGTTGTATAGGTAGAGTATAAGTCAGGGCCGAGGATGCACGTGGCTCGGTGAGGAATAGGAGCGTCTGGCATTACAGGCTAGAAGCTGGCGGATGAAGTAGAGTAGAGTCGTCGGCTGGAGAGAAGAGGAAAGAGGAAGGAGGCCAGGTGGCTAAGGGGCTCCTGCTACCTACTAGGTAGGGCAGCCAGTCGGGGCTTGTGGGATGCATGCATATGCAGCGTGCATGCCGTAGGGTAACAACTCATACCGGGCAAAGCAAAGTCGCGCCATCGTGATATGCATGAAACCGCGTTTTAATCTACAGTGCTCTCCACAACAACAAGTCGCCACTGCTGATACGGGAAATTATATAGGAGGCCAAGAGGGCTTCAGCCACCTTCTTGCCCTTCCCGACCCTATCACACACGCACACGCACAGAGGCCCTGGATACGCGGGACACACAGGATCTAAGCACAGCTAGAGCCTCCTCTTAGGCTCTTAGCAGGGCTGGACTCGTGGCTCTGGAATCTTAGGTCAGTTCGATGCTTGGAGTCATTTAAGTAATGAAGGGCTATTTGCGGGAGGAGGAGATTACGAAAATGTTTTTACCTCGTTCAATGTTCATGTGCTGCTAGCTTAGTATGTTAATGAGTAATGAGCCTCATTATTGACTCTACGCTACATACCGCTATCTGTGGGCAACGGTGTAACGACCATTCGGTTATTATGGCTTACTCTTGATATATTAACCGAAGTAGATTCGATAGTTTAACTAAATACTAAATAAATCCTTGGAGATACAGGCTTTCATTTAATTTCCTGACCACTTGGATTTCCGGTCTGGTGGCCACACCCTGGGGATTACTTCTCTATGTACGCATGTGTTGCTGCAGCACGTAGTGTGAATGTGAAAATATGTCCGAGTCGACTCGGCTTCAATTGTTCTGCGACGGATCCTCGATTCTACGACGCTGATGGAAAACACGGAGTGAGAGAAGGGAGGAGGCTGCACGGCTGCGCACACGTGCAGCGGCTTGTATCTATTATCAGTTGCATGTGCGAATCTCTGGATTTGACTTGGAAATTAAGTGTACCGGGTGTAGTGCCACGTGTCAACCCTCCAAGCTCTCTGTCGCACGATTCTGCATAAGCGGCAGGTCGAAGTGAACTTTTTCATGTTATGGAAGAAAAAGGGAGAAACTGATTGGACGAATGACTTAAATAAATAGTCGAGATAAGCAAAAGGAAGGATGCTTCGAGAAAGATAGAAACAAAGAAAATAATAATACGAACGCGGTCTCGGAAGAATTTCCCATTTCCCATTTCCACGAAAATTACTCGAAGTTGAACAGCCAATTCTTATTAGTGGGCAGTATTTTTGCAAAGTTATCCGCTAATTTTTATTTTTCCTAGAATCGATAACAACGTTGCACTAACAATAAGTAATTAGAGAATGGAAGGGTTTAAAGGCATTGTAGTTTCCAGTTTAATTGAATGCTCGCCTCAATGCCCATTACATGGCGTAGAAATAACCCTAATGATCGCTGGTCATAGAAATGCTTGTGTGGCTTCCCTTGGAAATGTAATTACTAGTAATATTGAAATATACACGCAGCAATGGTTACGTCGCTTCCTTAAGGGGAAGAGAGAGAGAGAGAGAGAGAGAGAGAGAGAGAGAGAGATAACGATAAGAAAATGTTGTCCACTATTTTCTTTCTGCTGCCGATTCCTTCAACACTTTCCTTCTCCGTTCGCATTGCTCGATTGATATAATAGCGAAACCAAAGTTCTTTGGCTTTGGGCTTGTCCTGCATGGTAATTCATTAACGATCCTGGTAATCGCGAGACAACACATGTTATTTTAAATTGAAATTCGAGCAGTTCGAGCGACAAGTCTCAGAATCTCGTAATCCCATGATCCTACGAGGTGAACACTGGCTGCTGCTTAACGGCAAAACGTCCTTTCGTTTCCGAGTCGACGAGGAACTCCCGGAAATTTGTGCCGCTCGACGGGTGAATAATTGATGTAAGTGGTATCGATCCGTACTATGTCGGACAAAGCCGTTACTCACTGCACAAGCCCTGGTATAGAACGCGTATTTCCCGACGATGCTGACATGCTTCCAGACGAAGTTTACACTCGTTTCCGTAGCTGATCCCGTCGTCCCCGCAAACCGGTTGAAATTCCGCTGGACAGCTCGGACATTCGCAAATTGCGGTCTCACCGGTTTCGGCGCAAACGGCTCCCCATTGGCAAACCTGCAGACAAAATTGGTGAGCAATCGCTAAATCCCGCATATTATGATCGATAGTCCCGATCAAGCGAGAATCATTCTTTTAATTAAGTTTAATAATTAGTCAGATGCTCTGAAATTTCAATGTCAATTTGTGATAAGATAGTACAGTTATTTCCGTTCTGTTACCTATTCCCTGTACATTCTTATATTTATATAAATATTCTTTTTTCGAGTTTTCCTTGAATCGCGTCATTTCTTTGCGCGGCTGTCGGCGAAGCTGCACTTGGCTGCAATCGAGTTTTACGCTTTAACGATTGCAGTCTGACTCTAGATCGCGCTCCAGTCAGCAGCCTCCGCTTTGCGTTCTACATTCATCTGTGATTCTGGTGTGGTTAGAACAGCATGGCTTTGCGATTGGTGGCAAAGCGCTTCGGGGAGATTCAATTCTACGGGAATATCTGCTCTCGTTATTTCCACGAAATCGTGGTTTCCGATAATGACGGTTCGATGATCGTCATTAGGAGTGAGTGTCGAGTGAGATATTGAGTGCGCGCTCGGATGAGAATATCTCGAGATGAGTTACCGAAAGAAACGAAGAATAGAAGAAAAATAATATTCTTTATAAGGAAAAAAAAATCGTAGCATTAAATAATATTTTCATTGAATTCAAGAGCACCTGGATTACATTTAAAGAGTCACCATCATGTTCTGTGTAAAAAACCAATTGATTCTCCTGCTAAGATAATCGAACAGAGTCCGATCTGCAAATACTGATGACTTTGTACCTTCTCGGAGCATGGACCACGGGAACCGCAAGCTCCCGTGTACGCAAGCTCTATGTTGCTCTTGGTAAGGCAGGCTCGTCTCTTGAGTTCGCACAAGGAGGTGAATGTGGTGCCTCCTCTGGCGCAGACTGGTCTCATCACGGGCTCACATTCTGGGCCACATTCGCATTTGGCGATTCCATAACGATCGATCGCACACTGCTGGACCGAGCCGCACTGGGCGCCGTCGCAAGGATTTATACCTGCAACAAGAATTTCTTCCATTGACCCTTTGACATACCTTCGCCTGATTCTATAATTTATAATATATAACGTTGCGTGAGCTCCTGCTCTTTTTTTTCCTGTCTTTGAACGTAGCTTTTCTTTCACTTGTCTCTCATATAAAAGACGACGTTGAAGCTAAACTGTACTGTTATTTAGTGTCGTCTATGCAATTAATTTGCCAGCTGGTGTCTTTTATTTGAACTTGTTTTGCCAAATGGCATGTTTAGGTGCAGAATGAAAAAGACGCACACATGTGTACATAGAAGGTCAGACGTAGGATGCAGGAGGAATCGACGATTGATATTATTATTTAAATTATTACCGGAACTGCAGGCGCCTATGTAGATCTGCCTGAGAGGTAACCGAGATCTGCAGGCTTCCTGCCTGAGGCTGCATTCGTTGGAGTAAGTTTTCCCGTCGCTACCGCAAACGGGCGAAAATTCAAGTCCGCAGGTTTCGCCACAGCGACAGGCTGGCTGCCTCGACGAGTCCAACTGGCAAATTTCCGGTTCCATGCATTCGACGCCTGCGCAGGGATCTGCGAGAAAAGAGATCAAATTGAAGATCGGTTCGGGTGGATTCTTTTTTTTTTTTTTTTTACGGAGAACTTGTCGAAGTTTGAGTTGAGCAGTCTCGAAATAGTTCCGTGATGTCTGGGGCTAAGCGTAAACAGTCGGTATCGCTGGGTGGGATCAATCTTCGAAGGAGGGAAGGAAGCTGGATTCTGTTTCCTGTCGGTAGTCCAGGGGGCTGGTCGTTCTGTGGTTGCTGCCAGCGATGGTAGCTAAGATGGCGGTGAGTTCGAGAGAGAATTCGGTCGTTAAGTGCCGTGGCTGACGAGGCTGACGAGGCTGACGAGGCAACTGCGGAAGGTGCTGTTTCTGGGGTTAGCTTAAGCTACAGTCCAGTGGAGCGGCTAAACTCCGAAGCAAGGACGTTAAAGGGCGGAAGGGTGAAAGGGTGAAAGGGTGAAAGGGCCACAAGGGCGTCCTGCTTGATTCTCGATGCTTTCTACTTTCTACTTGCTACCTTCGACTCTTTCCAACGGACTGCAAGGAACTCGTATCGTATCCCTCGCACAGCCCCAGTCTTGGTGCCGATCAGCCATGCCGAAGATACCCAATGGAATTTCCGGGGTTGGTTTGTTTTGAAATTTCCCGAGGAGTTTGAGAAATAGATCGCATCCAGCGTCTCGCCTTTTGCCTGCGATCACTTCACGCAACATTACCCTAACGCGGCTCTCTTTATGTCGGCGCGCTGACTAGATAAATAGGGAGAATTCATTCTATGGATTTAAACCGTTCACTGCCAAACTTCCTCATTCAGCTTCTGCGATGCTTATATCGTTATATCATTCGCGTTTACATCTTCTTGCTCTGAAATTTATAAAAGTCTCGTCCTCTCTTTCTTTATCCTTCTTACAGGTATTCTACTGCTTGCTTATTATCCTTCGGACGACTTTCAACGGCTCATTGGAAAGATAGGATTAAGGATCTGCTTATATATTTTTTAGCTTTACGGCATCTTTGTCACTGAGATCTTTTTTTTTTTTTTTTTTTTTCTTTACAGAGTAAATAGAGCGGCCTAAATTTGTTTAAATGAACAGAGGTGAATTCAACTTCAGGTTTGGTTATTGTGACGTAATGAGGGAGGAAGAGGAGGAAAAGTGAAAAAATGAAAAAATGGAGAGACGCGGAAGAGTCGACGTAAAGAGACGAAATACAAAGAGGATGGGCGAGCCCCGGGCAATACCTAGTACAAAAGCAGACTGAAAAAGCGATAAAAGTGTTTTTAAAATTCCCGCGTCGCCGGAGGCCAATTGTTTGTAAAGTCCGCCGCTAAGCTTCATCGAGTTCTTTTCCGAGCGCAACCTCAATCCGCTCGTCAGTCTATTTCAACATTTCCGTCTTTCACGGCCTAATCTTTCAAACCACTGTCCAAGTTTCGCATTTTTTCTCCTCTCCTCGAGTTCAGCCAAAGAATAACTTTCCCGAGGGAATAGTAAGATGGCGCGAAACTAATTGTAAGATAGAAATAAGGCTGGCTTCGCTTATGCCAGTCAAGACACCCGATAAGTATTTCCTCAGAAGCACCAAATCAGACTCGATGATAGCGAAGAATTAGGTTTATTGGTTTTTCTGGGGAATGAGTAGTGCAGTCTCGTTTATAGGCGGACACGCGAGGAGACTGCAGTGCTAAAGACATCGTCCTGGTTTCAGGAGCAATGATGGGCCTCGATGTTAACAGCGTCCTGGTGCTTCCGGTTGATTTATCCTAGCTGCCACCTACTTGCGTTCAACTTCTCGAATTCCTCTTTGCTTCCTGAATAGCGAATTGCCACCTTGAACTCGGCGAACTAAGATGGTCCGTTGACCAACTAGTAAACTGCATCGTCGCTCCTTGACGTCAGCGACAATTTCGAAAATGGAAACTTAGTCGAAGTGGCCCCACCACCTAGTGGCTCATCCGTCCCCGGGCTGCAGCCACTTAAGAACTTTACGAATTTCACTTTATATATTCTCATTTCTATGATCACCCAGTTCCGCTTACTTAAGTTCTCTCTTGCCCTTCCATTTATCCTATTCGATGTTTCCTTCTTTTTCTCGTCCATTTTCCTACTTTCCTCTTCTTCTTTCGCTTATCTTTAACTTGTCCATAGTGCACTGCGGGATGTTTCATTCGCAAAATAATATCGGAAAAATTCTTATCAGAGTTTGGATTTCCAAAGCGTCTCTTAGCGAGTATATCCTCTGCATTTTCCTTTTTCCTTTTATTCTTCTTCTTCTAGCCTCTTCTCATTCTTCTGCAGTTATCTTTCTTGGTTTTATCTTTTTATCATTATTCTTGTGTATTGTAAAACATAATAAAATCATATGGGTTCAGATACATGCCTGTTTGTGCTATATCTATTTCTTGCGCAGCAAGAAGCAGCTCTTCGAGGAAGCGCATGGAACTTCCTGCCAAGTTCATCACTGTGAGAAACTAGTAATGTAAGTTGCGTCTATCAGGGACTGTTGCACATATTGAGATGATTGGATTGTTGGACAGGTGTAGAGGGTGGCTGCTGAGAATTCTGCGAGCCCATTCGAGCCTGAACTTTTGGATTCCGGAAGGTGAATAGGACCAGACTGGCTCCTTTTGCTGCTCATAGAAACAGACGTTTTTACCTCTAAACGTTGTTGTTCAATCAATTTCGAAAAGTAGCTCGACACTGTGCATCTTTTTTTTTTAATTCAGTGTAATTGCTCAAGTCCGATGCTCGACACCGCGAGACGGCAAACTCGTAAAGTTTCGTATTAATTTGATCCATCGCCTCTGGCCTTTCGGGTCCATTACGAATTCATCTAGTCTCTCGGAGTTCAGCCCTTTCGCTATCGACACTAACCAAGAAGAGGCTGATCTTTTGGAAATGGATAATATCGTCAGCCACCGTAGTCCAGTGGACTGGGAATTCGTGTCCCGAATTTGGCGTATTCGAGCGTCACGTAAGTCCAGGTGCGTCCGTCGGCCCGCGATACTTTATGACACGAATTTATTATTGATTTGGAGGTTTAAAAGGGCCCAGAGGAAAACTGGCACCAATTGATAAAGGGCATTGTTAGACTCGCCATTCAATCCATATTTCAGCAGGAAGAGAATGCCTCCGGCTGGATATTACATTTCATTGTTCCACGTGTATAATAAGAGGAGCGAAAGGGAGGAGGAGGAGGAGGAGGAGGAGGGAGAAGAGAGTGGCGGAAGGAACCACACCACCACTCCCTCGAGGAGGAAGAAAGAAGAAGGTTGAAGGTTCAGGGTTGAAGCTTCAGGAAGTCCCGTTCCTTCGAAATCAGGAGGAAAATGGAAAGTAAGAGAAGGAAGGTTCACTCTGTTTCCTGTGTATTCTCTGGTACTCTCGTACTTCCTGGCTAATCCGAATTTCATTCTCGCTTCATTCTATCTAATTGGGAATTAATGAAGAGCGAGTTAGCTGCACGTTAGGCCGGGGCGGGGGATGGTTTCGCAACATTACCGGCTAGTGCAGCCATCTGCGAGCTGGCCGAGTTACTGGCTGCATGCCTAGAGCCTATTCTGATTTGAGGTCTCCTCTTTGGGCATCCGGGAACCGTCGGCGATCGCCCATTCGATGAAATAATTAATTCCCGGAAGCGTTTAATCGACTCGTTAACGAGCCAATGCCTACGTCGATTGCCGTTACCATAGCCATTTGCGAAGAGCGCCGGGGACTTACTTAATCCTAAGTAAATAGTGCCTCCCTACCTGGCTGATCAAACATTTGTCTTTACTACTTGCTTGATTAAACGCCTTCCAAGTTTGCGCTGCATTCGACTGAAGTGTCTGTGTGAGAAGCGAGGAAGGAAGATGGAAAGTGTTAAGAAGCGAGTTGTACGTATTAATGTAATGAGAGTTAGGATTAGCTCGTGAGAGATCGAGATGGAGATAGATAGAGGATTGAAAGAGAGGGAGGAAGAACGAAAAAAGATAGAGAGATCGAATGTGTCGAAGGAGGAGAGAGCGAGATGTATCTTCTTTGCTATCTTTGCTACGGAACTAGTGGTTGGAGCATGTACCGAGTCAGACGGTAAATCGAGAATATCTCCGGCTCTGTCTGGAGGCCCTCAGACACCTTGATACACTCGACTCCAATACCAACCTGCGTCTCGATTCAATCCTCTTCCAGTTTATACACACAGGCGGATATCATAATTTATCAACGTCTGCCTGAAAGACGGCGTCTTTCAGTTTCATGAGTTACAGTCAATCAAGAGAATGATTGGTGTATAAAAATTATCTTTAGAAAATAATCCAAAATCCTACCGCACGAGTATGTACACAGTCACGGGAGAAAATACGTGGATCATAAACTGTGCGCTGTGCTTAAAGTGCGAGAAATCACTTTAAAAAGCCATATAGCCGAAACAAGCCCCTGAGCGGAGGGCTGTTCGATATTGAAAATATATTGCGTCGATATATTTCGGGTATATAATCTCTCCTCTCCCCTCCGCGCACACCCGCTCAGGCACAATGCACGTTCAGCCTCACAGCACTGCATGCACCATATATGCATACGTGTGAATTATGATTGTTGCCCTTTCGTAGTTGAGATCTCACACACCGAGAGCACTTCACTATACTCTTTTTCTACACGTATAGAGGATTGGATCGGCGTGGCCACCTAAAGCGCCCAAACCGCCTCAGCCGCAGCGACATCCATATCCGCATCCGCAACAGATTTCCTGGTTTCCAGGTTTCACGACTTACCGCACTTTCCGCGGAAGGCAACACTGATGTTGGCACTCCTGGTGCAGGCAGTCCGATTCAATTCGCAGAGGTTCGGGTAGTCGACCCCATCGGTGCCGCAGACTGGTCCTGATCCCTCGTGGTCGCCTAAACTTGGGCAGGACTCCAGACACTCGCAACGGGCTTCACTTCCGTCGCGACTCCGGACGCAATGCGATCCCAGCGAACAGTTAATCTTCGTGCACGGATCGGTTATTTCTGTAACAATAAAAGCACCGAGAAAATTCACATTAGTTTAGCTGATCGATCGATCTTTCAAGTGGCAGCTACTGTCTGCGAGTTTGGTCGAAGATTAATCATTAGATGCAGTTGCGTCATAAGTCAAACGTGCATATATTATTATGTGAGAAGGAAGGAGCAACGAGTAACTCAGAGACAAGTGTGACTCCAATGAACTTTGGAAAACCGTCTGCCGCTCCCACACGAGCTGAACGATATTTCATAATATTGCACGATTAAGGATTGAAGGCGCCAGGTAGCTGCGAGGCGTCGCTAAATGTGCTCGCGTTTCTATTCGGCGACACATTTTCTTTGCGCATCTAATGATCAGCTGGAAGAACACGAGAGACCAGCAGATTCTTTCCCGTCGACCGTCATATTTTTCCCATAGAGGAAATTCATTCCGTAACAATGTACGATGTGAGCCGTTTCGAAAGTTTGGGCATCCTTATCACTTAATCGATATTATCTCCAGCAGGAGAGTTTCTAGAACTTTTTAGCAGGAAGCTGTTAGCATGTAATATTAACCCACGCGTGCCCAACCTATACTCTTATGAATACGAAAGGCCGCGACTTTCATTGGAGGCACAAATGTATTCAAATGGAAAAAAAAGAGCCGGCTGAAAGCGAAGGAGAATAAATGAACGAAACGAAGACAAAAATACACGCACAGATACGCGCGCGAGCGCGCTTGTAGTTGTACCTTACCGGTAACGAAAAGTTATTATTTTTCCCTTAAGCACCTTTTCCTGTAAATTTTATTTCCTTTGCCTCTACTTTACACGCTCTCAATTTATCTCTCGCTCTCCTCTCTTTTTGACTCTTTGCATTTTACTTTCATGCTTGTCTACGATCAACTGATCCATATTGCAAAATACGGAACTCGAGTTGCACGCGCGTCTAGTTTAGCCGTAGAACTTTTTCTACGGTCAGTATGGAACCTATCGATATCAGGATGGGCGCGGTGGCGATATGAATAGGCGCCATTAACAGTGAAAAACTGATAGTGCGCTTTCGTTGTTTCACGTTTGCTATAATAAACAGAAAACGTTCAAAATGAAAAAAAAAAAACAAAAAAAATTGTAGGATGTGAATCAGGTGGGAAAGGCGCTTCGAGATCGACCTAATATTCGCTTTATGTGTTCAAGAATATCGTGCGCGGACGAAGACATTTTTCGTAACCCCCCCCCCCCCCCCTCCCCGCCCCGTCAATATTCGCAGGATCGCCAACTGAAAAAAAATGTAATTATTTCACGAGGAACGTCTACATCAGCTTTTCCTTCACTTTTTTGCTTTCCCTTCGATCTACCTGGAATCTTGATGTACAAGTTGCTTATATACTGTGACGTCAATATCGTTATATTGATACACTGTTAACTACAACACATATATATATATATATACTCAACGTCTACAGCTATGATGCTCGTATACCTATATAGATGAAAGTACCTTTGGGAAAAATGTAGCAGCATCGCGATATCGTTAGAGTCGTACAGAATAGCAGAACCAGATACATTTTCATTTCTCCTACTTTGCAGACGCGCCTTTGCGATTCTCCCGTTCTGGAATAAAATGAGCGCAGTGGTAGAAAGAAATAAGGTAAGAATAACGTTTAACATTTTAGGAGACTAGCGCGCCAATCGATAAACCTGGAAGCGAAGCGCTCGAGAAGCTCAAATAACTTTTGGCATTTAAAGAAGACACTAAAGTCGAGCTTTCAAATCTCCTCGAAAGGTCCTATTTCTTAATTCTGCCCTGACTATGAAACCGATGCAGCATCGATAATCGGTAGAATGACGGTGGCTGCTGCTAGAGGACTGGCAAAAGAATGAGAAGAGTCGAAGTTGAGGCTCGATAGATAAAGGGTGACGGCAGGTCGAGGAACCAACTGGAGCGACTGACCTTTTCATTTCATCGTTTCCTCTTAAGAACTTTCTCTAACGAGACTGACAACTTCGCGTTCGCCGGCCGAAGAAAAACTCCGCAATAATAAGCTCTCGCTAGGTAGCTATAACCTTCCCTCCTCCCCCCTCTTCCACCCCTCTATCGGAGCTGCCAACACGTTTACATATAATTTTCTTCGTATTACTCTGTCGGTGAGACGACGAAGAAAGACAAATAATTGAAGATAAATATTACTCGCAAAGAAGGTATATACTTAGGAAGGATACTTGGAAGGAAAACAAAACGGGAGACGCGAGGATTTCGAGAGGGTAGCGAAGGTTGAGGGGAGGGAGAGGGAGGGAGAAGGAGGAAGGAGGAGGAAAGGAAGAAACGGCCGATCACGGTCGCCTACTCGGTGTGCAGGAGGTTAATCCGAGCGGGAGGATAATCTTGGAAGACATTTAGGAACTAAACGCGCTCGGTCGGCCGAGCTATAAACGGTTTGGTCAGGCGAAAGAATAATTAGTAGCCGCCGCTAAATCGGGCCGAGAGGACAGAAGGCTAACACCGCCTTTACAGGGCAGAGCCAGTGGTAAGGTAGATTAGCGGTCAGACGTAACCATTAAATGGTCTTCCACCCAGTGGACTATTCCTTCGGAATTACGTAGTCAGCCTTAGTTTTCAAGTGAAAACGATTCGGGTTACGAAACCGATTGTTTCCGAGTTTGGCCATTTTTTAATTCTATGCTCAGCCACAAATCTACGTAGAGCAGATTCTTTGATGCGCACGCACGAATTTACTACTCGTTACTCTCTACTGGAGTATTATCACTGTGAGCTACGGAAGAGGAATGGCTGTAAAGGTTTTCGTGATGCGATGATTCGATGAAAATAGGTGACCCACGAAAAGTAGAGAGAGAATCTGGAAGGCGGCGTAGATAAAACAAAAAGAGATAATACTCGAGAACGTCGTGAACCTATCGGCGTCCATAAAGGCTCGGGAATTGGTTTTAAAGTCCATCCTGTTTCGTCCCTGTCCGTTTCTCTGAATTGCATTGGCCAAACAGCCAGCAACCCTTCTCACCCGGTATGTTTTACAAGCATCCCATAAATCCTCGCCATTCAGCCGCTTACCTTTCCCACGAGCCCTTCGCCGCCTTTACCACCAGTTCTAGACCTACTGCTAACGCTTCGGTTCAGCGGATCAGGATCCTTTATTCCAGTATTTCGAAAATCCACGCATTCAATCCTGGATCACATTAGGCACACCTATCGCACCCGATCGCAATTCAGTGATTCTTAACCGATCGTTCGTCGTTTTTCATCGAACAGACAAAAATTCTGCTGATTACCCAGTGATGCATTGGACTATACTATAAAAATTGATTCCCAGGCTTTAGGAGCGCTTTTAGTATCGGTGACTCTCGTAAAAAGCGTATTCGAAAATCAGTATCCAAGCCCAGTTAAACTACCCACATCACGAGGACTCCCGACGCGTCTCGTTATCTCGCAATTAATACTCCATTTAACAGGGTTTTTACAGGGTACGTCCGACCAATTCCAACGCTTCGGTTACTGCGTATAATTTACGAGCTATTCGCCAAAAGCGAATAGCCATTCGCGCGACCTTTTTCATGAGGAAACTCCAGGCTTCGGAGCTTGTAGTGTACAGGATGCTGTCAAAATCAGCTATTCACGTAAACGTGGATGCTGCTGCTGCTGCTGCTGCTGCTGCCGCTGCTGCTGCTGCTAGGTGACCTTTCATACCTCCTCTTTCTCTCTACCTCTCTCTCTCTCTTTCGTCCAAAGTTCACTACACGTCGGTATACGTACTCGTTGCGTATACACGTATCTATTCTTTGACGTACTTCAGAGTAAGGTATGGTTCGCTGGATGAACATCCTGGTTGTGTCAGCAGGGGTTGGTTTTGAGAGGTCTTGAATCTGGGGGTCGAAGCGTTGAATCACTCGACCACTTGATCGCTCGGTCGGTCAGTCACGGCGCTCGAGCAAACGATGTGGTTGGATCACGTCACTGGAACGTCGACTAAACGATATACCCAGGAAATCTGGGAGAGTTGGGAAAGCTGGGAAAGCTCCGAAAGCTAGGGAGATTGACCCAATTTATTGGCACCCCGACGATACAGAAGGTTAGCTACTGCTACCCCCTGCTCGAGTTTGATTTATCCTTGCTGAGGGGGCTTTTTAAAGTTTGGTCAAGCAGCTCGTTACCATATCAAAATTGAGATACGATCGAGCTCTTCATTTTCAAACGCAGTGAAGCACGAAGGAGCCACTACTGAGGTACCCGCCGGACTCAAATGAGAAAACCAAAGGGATTTTTAGAAGGATCTTGGGAATACATATGTATGTCCTTCCAAGGAAGGACGTGCCAAATGAGCCTCATTAGGCACAAACTGTACGCATAGAGGCAAATGGGTCTCACCAGTTGCGAGACGAGGGTTGACAGGGTGCGGTTCCTAGTTGCCTCAGGGTAGGTACTTTTGTAGAAAGGTAGGTAGGTAGGGTAGATAGGTGGGTGGGTGGGTGGGTGGTTGCTCTCTAATTATTAGTCCGGTGGTCATCGGACAATCGGGAAGGGAACGAGGACGAGGACGAGGACGACGCCGACGCCGACGCCGAGTTGTCCAGCGAAATTTGTTAATTTCGTGTTGGCCTGTCGTATGGTTGAACTGTGGTTTACGGCTGGGCTGCTCTATTTGCGAATGATTAACCGCAACGGGGTGAAACCGTCGTTACGTCCCGTGACGAGGGTGATCTCCCCCCTTCCCCCTTTTTCTTCTATCGACATTCATACACCAGACACGCACGTAACCGAGCATACAAGATCGATCATGTGTACATTTACAACGTCCAAAAATACTTCGAAGAACGAGTTCTGGCTGGGAAATTGGCTAAAAAAGAGAAAACTTCTAGCGGCTCTTATATCGAGCGGCGGTTTCCTTCTGTCGGCCACGCGTCCTTCCGACATAAAAGGCTGCCGGCCTGAAAATTTGGATGTCTTTTATACCCATTAATGAATAAAATAACAACCGGTTTGTCAGAGGCTGTCGGAAAGCTTTTCTTATTATTTTTAGCGAATTACTAGGATATAGAAAGCACTCTTGTGGCGGGAGGCGAGGGGGGGGGGGGGTGGTTGAGCTTATCGATTTTAGCATCGGAGAGACACGGTCTTCCTGCCGTCACGAATGTCCTGTCAATCCTTTCTCGAGGAAACCCCTTCTTATCGATCCTGGCACGCGTATACC
The DNA here is from genome assembly GCA_031762395.1 of Calameuta pygmaea. Lineage (NCBI taxonomy): Eukaryota > Metazoa > Arthropoda > Insecta > Hymenoptera > Cephidae > Calameuta > Calameuta pygmaea. The sequence goes on from JASANN010000488.1 coordinate 209,640, forward strand.
GTTCGACATCTTCATCGAGGGTGGAGAACTAGTAGATTGACGCTCGTTAAGGGATCAAAGGGCTAATCAATTCCGACGAGACAATAGACTTTTCTCCACCCTCCTTTCAGGGTGAGCTTCAACAATGCACCAGCGCACCAGCGCACGGGAGCCTCCAGCCTGCTGACGGATCTCTCCAAGAGCTTTAAGAGCTTTGGTTATCCGAGCTTAATTACTACGCCTACCAGGCCGGCCCCCATTCGTCTCCAGTTGTTTTCGAAATTGTCGTCTGTCATCGCCAATTACGATTTCTCGACGATTCCAGTGCAACGAATAAAACGACATCAAATGAATCGGCCGATCTTCAGCTGACGTCTTATATATATCCAAGCTGCTTCCCATAACGATTTTGGGCCTTCGTCAATATTTTATATCAAACGACGAGTTAAGCGGGGTGTTTCAAGAAATTTCAAAGTAACACGCGAAAGAAGTTTCAGTTATGTGGCCCGATTGTGTCTTTGTGCGTGTGCGCGTGTGTGTGTGTGTGTGCAAAGTCGTGCCGAGCGATGGGCAAGTTGCTGTTTCGGAAGTTACTACGGTCGAATGGTGGGAACGAAGTAGGGAGGGTGACTCCGAGAGAAATTTCGTGGAGTTCAATGGGATAATGACATAATGGCGTGTTTGACCTCAACAAGTTGTCGAGGTTTAGTGGCTGTATCATTTGTGTCTACAGCTGTCGCGGCACTCTGCTTCCGACTACTACTTATCTCGGCTTTCTGCTCGTAGCTCCGCCAGTTTTGTCTGGTTACTTGGCTGCCTGACACGTACTGGTCGCATCAGCTACTTATCGCGGCTGACCGTCAGCAGGCTGACTCGTTCTACTTATCTCGGCTTTAACTCCTTTATCTGACCGGCGTCAAAAGCGTTCCGGCGTGTTCCCTGCTGCTGCTGCTGCTGCTGCTGCTGTTGCTGCTGTTGCTGCTGTTTCTGTTGCTGTTGCTGTTGTTGCGCGCCTAACCTACTCACTTATTTTACACATTATCTATGCTAATTTCACGTGGCGCCCCCAACCGAGTGACTCGGTAAACTTTCGTGCCAACTTGACTCACTTCCCTCACTGCAAATGAGAAATGTTCTGAAGAAAAAAGAGCCAAGACCCGTTAGAACCATCGAAAAGCATTTTCTGCCATTACGTGCTTCGCTTCTGAGTAAATTCACTGCTCTGGATCCTGCGGATCCACGGTCGTGGTTTTTTGGAAGAACAATTTTGAATGAAGTATTAGCTAAATGCTTTTCGCGGAGATTAATGAGAGAAAATTTGCAAACTCTCTCCTTTGATAAGCCTCTGGTAAAAAGAGATTAGCGTCCGTTTTCGAAACAGTCTGATGGGAGGAGTTGGGTCGTTACTGGACTGAAACAATGTATTGCCAAATGTGCCGGAAATCACGTAATTTAATCTAAATTCGTTTTAGTATTCTACGATTTCTAACGAAAAGGTAATCGTTTCGAGAACAGATGCAAAAAAAAAAAGAGGATAAGGTCACGACACGGTTGACTCAGGTCGAACGGAAAACGACGTGTCGTCCCTTGGCCGGAGGAAAAAGAAAATGGTAGAAACAAGGGTGTCCAATGGGACGAGAGAAATGCGGCGGTGCCGGTAGGGAGGGAATATTGCGGAGCTCGTTTGTTGCGCCAGACAGTGATTCGTCTGGGCCAATTCAGACGCAAGAAAAACCAGGGAGCGCTGTGCATTTTTCATCTGCATACTTATTGTTAGCATCTACCCTGGCCGTGGGATATAAATGTCCCTGAAGCGTCGTTTCATCCCTGGCGCCGTTCTCGACGTCTTGAACAGTAAAAAAAAAAAACAAAAAAAGCTCCTTATCGTCTGTTGACCGAGGGAAGAAGAGATCGCACAATCTTATCGATCCCATTTCTCTTGCACGTTTTTAATCGGCTATTAGGGAAACTGACTGACGCATAGAAGGAAGAGTGCAAAAGTGCGTGTGCGCGTGCGCGCGCACCAACCCACCCATATCGGATTGGATTAATATCTCATTAATTACGTTACAGCAAAAGCTCCGTATTGACTGTAGGGGCTGTAATGCTTTACCGTCACGTTATGCGAAATTACAGTTTCCGTTTGTTTCTACCACACCTTCCTTCCACTTTCGACGCGTCCACATTGACGCGTGCAGCCCTATAAAACACACCTGTGTTTATAGCAGAGTAATATTACGCTCGGCTAAGCAATATTTAGACGATATCAGGAACTCGTGAGTCTCGATATCGACGACTCGCGAGCATTTTATTATTTTCACTCGCGATTATTAATTTCCGACTAATCACAGCTATGGGTGAAAAGACTGGATGGTCGTGAGGAAACTGACTCCGAGTCGAAGGAGAAGGAAAAGTTTCCTATGCAGAATCGCAAGGAAACTTTGGGGATTATTGCAGGGGCGATAAATGAAAAGCAAGATTGGCTCTTAGGGTCGGAAGACGAAACTGGATGGCGGAAGAAGGTTGAGCGGGAGGCGAGAGCAACCGCAGGATCCCGTCGAACGGAGCGACACGCGATCACAACTTGAGGCATCGACTCAGATGAACTGAGTGATTTAGGGCGAACCCGTTGATAAACTGGCAGCGATTACAACGTATTGCTTCCGCCTCGACGCGTCGCTCCAGTCGCGATACGCACGTGCGTCGCTTAGCTCTTTTTCCTTTCTTTTTATTCTTCCCACGTCTACACTGTGCTGCTCCTTGTCTTACGCACACAGACGCGCTCAGTTGTTCTCTGCTGCGTCTTACAGCGACGCACCTGGGTGGATATAAACGTGACAGTTACGTAAAGGAACTGCCAGTCTGCGCCACCTGTGCATCAATCGACATTTGATCCATGATTTTCGCAGGAGCAGAATTTTGCAGAAGAGCCTTGCGCAACATGATGCAAATAAATCCGAGAGAAAAAAAAGATAAGGATCAAGATTTACAGGGTTCCTCATTTGAGTCGTCTGAGTCTCAATGTGGAATTTGCCGGGTAACCCGATGCACTTTTGATGCGAGAGGGGGCGGTGGGTGGGAGGTGCTCGGCAATGCGTCGAATTAATTCCACGTTCAGATAGCAGAGAGCTCTCTATTAGAGCTACTATTAGAGGATTTCCAATAGGAAACTAGTGTAAAAACGTCAAACGTCAAACGCGTATAAACAGTAAATTTGGTAAAAGAGTCCCCGAGCGAGTGTCGAGATTGTAGCCCGATACTCTTTGTATCTGGTTTCCAGTATCTATTCCATTGTATAAAGGGATTATTTCCCCTTGCTTCCGCGTGCCCCGTAAATATCTATATGTACACCTCCTTTTGTGTACATAAAAGAATATGTGTATACATATACCGGATGGTCTTTTTTATTTATGGGTTATCTGAACTCCCATCTTCCGGCATCTTGTTTCCGAGTAGTCGTATATACGTCGTAGACTGCGGTACATGTGATGCGTATGTGCACGTATCCCATGCATATACACATACGTACATAAACACATATGTAGAAGTACACGCCTTATATTGCCTATTGTATAAACTGTGCTCCTATTTCCACCGTTTTTATAGTTTCCATAAAGCTCGAGTAAAACTTTTTTTTTTTTTTTTCTTTTAGACTTTAGAGGTTCAGACCGCAAGCGAAGCAAGGAAAATATACTTTCTAGTTTTATTTCTCTGTTTCGTTTCGGGGAGGGGGGAGAGGCGGGAGAGGGAGCTGTTCGGTCCTGACGTGAATTTCTGCAAGATGGAATCAAGCTTTGTGAATTTTCGATGCAAACAGATCGCAGAGATGAAAAAGCTGAAGCTCTGTTCTTTCCGAATCTCTCGTTAAATGTTGCACGCGTCTAACTGCGTTGCCAGTTTGTTGCTTCGCTTTTATCTTATTTTTGTGCCGTCACGAGCAGCAACCGAGAACTCAAAGCTTTCACCAGTGACATGTGTGCTTGAGAAATTGCTGTTCTGCTTACTGCGTAACATTATTTTGAATTTTCAAAGTGCTCCAGTGGGATTAGATCCTTCGCGAAACAGCTCTTAGCCGTTAGGCGTCGACGTCCGCGACGCCATAAGCGATCACGCCAAAACGTATCACTTACGTTTCGTCTATTTTTATAGAATATAGATGGAATTGTTTGTTTCTCGAAAAGGCCTTATCTTACGTTACATCTGACCTCTGACACGTGAATACGTACACACAAAAAATATCATGTAGTTCTTTCGATTGCGTCGATCCTTCCATAGGACGAATATTATTGAAGGAATTTCTTTGTTTTTTTCCATCGGACACACCGATATTCAATGAAATATTAGGTCGCTTCATTCGTTGGATGTTTATTTATCATTCCACAAGGATAAGTCGAGCTTTCGCGATGCGAAAGCGATAGGCCACTTGTTTGTCTCTTTCGACAGTCGATGTTGGCATGCCTGTCCTTAAAATTTGGACATTTCCTTTGTCATGCACAGTGAACTCCGATAGGTGCTAATAGTCAAGTTATGGGTAGGCGGAACATGTGTATAATTACGCGTGTTTGTAGGCAAAGGTATCGCTACGCATTGATTTTGCCCTAGAAGAAAAAAAAAAGGGATGCCAGAGTTCAAGGTCACCGTTTCCACCGTTAAATTTACTTTTTCTTCTTCGTTCCCATTTTTCAAATATTTTTTTTCTTCTTCCGACACATTGCTTACGTTAGTCGCTATATGTATATTAAAACGAGAATAAATCACGTCGCTCGCTGCACAAATATTTGTCGCACACCAACGGTGACACGTCACCGTTCATTTGAGCCCTCTTCCAGCCTCTCCCGCCCCTTTGACCCTATCCTACTGTTTCTGCGCCAACAGTCGACCTCTGGCACGCACATGTAGCGACACGCTCAATTATTTTACGTGACGCGATAAGCAGTCTGCAAACAATTGCCGAGATTGAAACGTCGATCTGTGATCTCCACGCGTGGATCCGACCAAAAGACATTGGATGACGCTAGATAATTAATTCGAACTGCGCGTCGCTAATTAACCAGCCAGTGATTAATATCTGCGGGACATTGACATGGATCCTCGGATATCTAACACTGATATCTACCGTTGACCGTAGAATCTCTCTCTTTCTCCTCCTAACGACGTTCTACCTGATTTCTCTTTCTTTGGTTTGATTGGCCAATCACATGAAAGCTCGACGAGATTCACCTTACTCGAGCGCAGGATGAACCCTGCAAGGGACGGTAGCTTCGCACGCGAAACCTGCCTCGGCGCGATATTAAATAACGCAGGAGGAATTAAGTGGTTCCTCGATAAGTTCAAAGACGAAAATGGAGCCGAGTGTCAGTGTGGTTCGCCCAATGCGCGTTCTGGTCACGACGAGGGGTTCAAGGGAAAAAAAATTAAAATCACAAGTGACACGTGACACGTGACACGAGGTCGCACGAGGCTGCGCGAGCTGGTTCGTCGTTTCAAAATGGCGGCCGAGCTCGTCCCGCTGGCTTTCACTCGAGACACTTTGCCCGTACTTTCACTTAATCCCGGTGAGCACTTTTTTTGCTGGCGCCAACGGCAAAAACCGTTTCAGCGTTCTGGAAGTTCGCGGAAGATTTTCGGAGGTTTTGCCGGCACGCCGGGGGGTTGGCGCTGCCCGGATTTTCGAGACACTGAGATTTGTCTTTGCGAACCGCCCCCGAGAGGCGCTGCGACCTCCGATATTGATTTTTCGAGAGAAAACAGAATAGAGCTGCCTATGATATGCCGCTGGGCTGCATTCCACCTCAATGGCCTCGGGAACTTCACTCGTCTACACCTACATACATCCGGCTGCATTGGTGTGGGTGCGCGCGCGCGCGCGCGCGTGTGTGCGAGTGTGTGTGTGTGCCTGCGTCCTTCCCTGTGATGGATGCATGTGTCAATGTATGTACGCTTTCCCCTTCGCCACTTGCTTTCCCTTTGTGCTTCTCCTTTTAAATTTATTTTATATCGTCCTCTCGTTCCGTTTTACATCTCTCTCTCTCTCTCTCTCTCTCTCTCTCTCTCTCTCTCTCTCTCTCGCTCTCTCTCGTTCACTCTAAATAAATAGCTTCGTTGCGCACGTGTCTCCGTATGCTTCTGCACGATGTATATGTGGCGTGTGCCCTATCTTCATTTCTCCTTTACTACTTTCCCTCAATATCTTTTCATTTCCATTCTGGTTGATGCTCATTTAATAAATAATCGAATCATTTCCTTAATCTTATTTCTTGCGACTTGTTGCGTAGACTTGTTGTCTACAAGTCGACGTCAATTTTCTGCCATCGAGCTTCTTTCCTGAATTGAATTCGATGATTACCTGATTCCTCTTCGCGATACTTATCGTACACATGCAATTAATGTACAACAATAGAGACATTGAAGGAAAAGTTATGGGACTTGATAATTTTGTTTGCGTTTTACATAACAGAGCGATACGCCGGTGACAATAAAATCTATAGAATCGACTAAAAGTCCTTTTACGTTTCCACCGATTAAATATTTCTTATGCAATATTTAATTATTAGGACAGCGCGTATGGCTTGTATTTCTCCAAGACCGTCTATGGCACATATGGTATATGTATGTTACATATGATTCACATAATTTCCATATAAAATTTTTTCACTTGGAATGTTTTTTTTATGTGGACGTTTCGAGCTACGTTCTACGAATATGCATCTATCCATAAACTATTCCACAGCGTTTTTCAGTCTTTTGGTTCTTTGGTCTCTTTAACTAAATTTCGGATAAAATTCTTTTTCCGCAGAAAGGTAAGACATTTGGATGCTCCCTATGGACAATTGTCCTTAACGTTTACGATCCTGTTCAAAAAAGAACTTTCAGGCTACGAACGTTATTCGCGGATGTCCTTACCGCATCCGATCCTCCGTGTGAGCGTCATTACCTCTTCAACTTTCTTTCTCGCTTTTAACCCCCTGATCCTTTCATATGGTAATCCGCTAAGCACTCTTGCCAGTTTGAACTCCTGTTCTCTAGCGAAAACTTTGAGTTTTGGCATATATCTCGTTAATACCAAGATTAGTTGAATGTTCGGCTGCTCTGAACACCCTTTGACTATTCACGACGCTGCGGCATCGCGACGGAGGAACCGGAGAAATTTTTCTTCGCAGCCTCCTACAATTTTTGCCTTTCACCCGAAATTATCGATCATTGCACAATTTGCCGATGGTTAATATTATCGACAGCGGCTTGAAACGTGCGTGAATTCGCGAGATTTAAAGGAAAATAAAGAAAAGGAAAAATGTTAATCTCGTTGCAGGGGGAGAAAAGGGCAAAGGGGCATCAAGGTTAAAGCCGTCTGTTATTACGTAGGACTGAAGGTAACAGAGTGAAAGCCCTGGCGATTCAAAGTGACTCATTCGCGCTGAAAGTTCTCTTGAAACTTTCATCCTGCGCCCTTGTCTAAATCACACTGCTAGACTGGGATTAGAACTTTACAGAGGCAGACTATGTATACGTATAACATATCTATGTGTAGAAGCTAAGAACAGTCGACGAGTGGAAAGCGGCGAAATTCAAAGAGGAACAACAATTGCCCAGCCTGCGCGACCAGCAGAGGAATCCTCGAGAAATAAAAAAAAAAACAAAAAGTAAAATATTTCAAGGATTGCATTAAAATTACTGATATTCAGTAATTTTTATCCTGCTTACTTAGAACATTTGAGTGGTACCAACGTTCCGTAACGAAAATATATGAATATTAAACGAGTTAAATTGAGTCTCCCGTAGTGGACTGGATTTATTATTTCGATGTTGGTCGTATCGCGCTTATTTACCCGACTCTGCGGATTTTTCCATTAAAGACTTATTCATTGTTTGTCTTTCAAAATCCGAGACTATTTGTGAAATTTGAAAGACCTATGCGTCTCACACGTTATAATGTCAACGGATACGCGTTCCATTATAATTAGCCTTTCCTTTTGTAAAACTCTCCCAACTCTCCCTTCGACTGTGCTGCGTTTTCAAGTTCTTTCTATTCTGGGATCGCGTCTTTTTTTCCATTAGTATCCGTACAACAGCTTAATGCTTGATCGCCTCTTTTAGCTACAGAAAAGATTCATCACGCCGATGTCAGTAACGCGAAAAAGACTGATACACCTTAAATACACGTCATATATGTCAGATATGTTAAACGCAGGCGGAGGGGGATAAATTAATGAGACGCGGGGGAACCGCTATAATCGATCGGATGAGAGTTTCTGTTTCTCGGAAAACGGAACCCGCCACTGCCAGATTTAATGTCAATCGAGCTACACTGCTTGTAAATCTGAATTAGGGATCGCTTGACATTTCTCTCTCTCTCTCTCTCTCTCCTCCGCACAGGCACTGTGTACGGGCCTTCCGTATGCGTAATTATATCTCTATATCTGTATCTACAGATACCGGCATTTATATGTTAGTATAGGAAAGAATTCGATTGGCCCCTTCGTAGCTTCCTGTAATGATGTTCGAGAAGACTTTATTCCCCATCAGCTTGCCGGAAGCAGGTACCTTGTGCAGCTTTTCGGAACTTGGGTAAATTCCGTCAAGGCTATATTTTCAATTACGTCTTTGAGCTATAGTGGCGGCGTCGCCTCATTCAGGCAACTGGGTAAGCTTTATGCGCGCCACAGCCAAAGTTTTCGAGGGCTTGTTTCGAGGCTTAACGCCACTCACAATTGTCGTCCTCTCTTCTCTGAAAAGTTTCAGCTGGTAGATGCATCGCGCTTAGATTCAAAGCTGGAGCCACCGAACGGAGTTGGTTGCCCAGTGCCTGCAGTGCCTGCAGTGCCTGCAGTGCCCAGTGCCCAGTGCGCAGTGCCCAGTGCTTGCAGTACTGAGCTTCGCATTCTCTGAGCTGGCCTCCTGACGTTTCCCGACTTGTCACTCATGCTGACCGTTTTATTTCCCGAGGAACGTTGCGTGTCACTTTCCACGCATACCCGCAAAACCCACGTGTCTATGTGCCAGGAAACCCGAGAGCGTGTTGCTTGTTTCCAATAGACCTTGATGCAAGTGTCGCCATGTTTGTCACCGCCGCGACGTGCTAGAAAGGGGAGGAAATGCGCAAGTGATATCCGTTGCACATTCTTAGACATACATGTCTTCCCGTAGTTTATGTATTCATATATATATATATATATATCTACAATCTATATATATATATGTAGACACACAGGCAGACACACACATAATATGTACAGAGAGATGACTCGCCTAGCCATGTACGCCGTGAAGGGAGGGCCGGGCCACCTTCTATCTCGTCCGGATCTCCCTCTAAATCATATCGATTCCCCGTTAAAACTATGATTTACCGTCCTCGTAGGCAGCTACGGTCGAGGCATTGAATTTATCCCTGTGCTAGACCCCCCCCATTGGCTTGTATGCACGACCATCCAGCGTTTGACCGTGCGTACGTTTATGTCTCTGTACGTGTAGCGGGACTATCGCGCATGCGCGCTTCTCTTTCCGCGTATCCTAAATTTATGCATAGCGTGCTGTGGAAACCGGCGGCGGCGCTGTGACGTAGAGAGCTTTACATTACACGGATAAGATCGGCCAGCGATGATCTACGAGCGATATCAAAGCTCAGTCAAAATGTGTAATGAATAATTGAACTTCCACTCCCGAAATAACCGCGACGCGTGCGTGAATTCATGCACAGTTTCTATCGTATCAAAAATTCCGATTCCCATTGAAACGAAAAAAAACCGCGCAGCCAAAGGCGTCGAAGGATTTTCGAAATCGGACAAAACTGTTCGATAGTTTGACTGGTTTAATTGATTACGTAAGGCATCATCCGGATATTCATTATTTTATTAAAACAGGTAAACCACTCGGTATGGTGTGCGCTCATGGTTAACATCCATTCAGGGAAAAGTCAACGAGTCTGCCGCAATCCATATTTAAAAGGAGCCGTACAGTATCAACGTATACATATAGATGCAGTTTCTCGATTCGAGTGGCTGCAGGTAACGTTGGCCGGCTGGAGATCTAAGGCTCCTTGGTACAGTCACTGTCCACAGAGAGCGCCGCGAGAGTTCCAGTAGCGGCCCCTTCGATATAGCCGCTGAGGGGAAATCGATTGGGAATCGATAACAAGTCCAATTCGATTTAGAGTCCGATACGTGCCGGGCACGAGCAAAACTCCTCATTCGATTATTTACCTTTGAAATCGGGACTGCAGAACTTGGACGGAAACCGTCAAAGCATTTCTTCGTATTCCATTTAGGGTACCGACTGGCGTTACAGCTGCGATGGCGGCGCACAAATTACTGACTAGATACTTTTCTCCGTTCTTGATCTTCCTCTTATTATTATTTTTTTTTTATTATTATTAGTCTTAGCGTTATTATTATTACTCTCTTGCTCGTGTGAGCAAAAAATTGTGTAATTATGACGCTCGCGCTAATCGGATAATAATAGCATCATGGAAAATAGCGAGCTGCAATTTGGCACGATCGATGCTTTGGTTATCGTGGGACAATAACGCAAAGGAGGTTTCATGAGTAATTTCCATTGTTCCTTTTGGTCCGACGAAGTGAAATTTTTCCTTCTAGTTACTTTCTTCGATGCAGTATATTGTTCTCGTCGAATACGCCGCAGTCGCTTCTTACCACAGAGACTCTTTCATGGTGAAAACCTCAATATTTCCCATAAAGATATTATGTTCCTCGTAAAGATACCCTTCGCTCTAACGTCAATTTCCAAGCAGCCCTTAAACATAACTCAATAGCCATATAATACGTATACCTTTTCCTAGTACAATTATATTTCCCCTATAACATCTTATACCATATCTCGAAAGACGAGAGGCGTTCTTCTTGTCCCACTTGTATATTTACAACCTCAACAGGTAAGTATATATCTAGATATATGTCAGATCAGACGATAATGCAGATTGCAGTCTTTATCAGTAATGAACTCTATGATTGGCAATAAAATGATTTCTGTCGAGCCTCGGAACAGAGCACGCAGAATTGATTGCGAGGGACGTCAAAGAAGGATTCTTTATTTTTGCAACATCTGAGCGAATCATTCCAAGTCCAAGAGCCGTTAAGGAGAAACAAGGATAAATCAAACGATCGACATTTGTCGATCACGGAGGAAGGGAAGCTTCGGAGTCAGTTAACTCACTGAATCCGGAGTTCATCGTTGTTACCAGCCAGTGACCTGTTATCCATCCTACATGCACAGATTCAAACATGGGCCACGCATAGAGATCTGCCCGTAGTCACTTGATAGTTAGATTGCATTGCGGACACACGATAGCCTTTCAGCGATAGGCGATGGCCAATAGCCAATAGCCAATAGGCAATAGGCAATAGGCAATAGGCAATAGGCAATATAGCCATTAGGCACCGGTGGGATGGAGCTTTACGGAAACGATGGGTTCGGTTCCGCCGAATCCCGTCTAAACCAGAGCATTTTGGTAAACTGGACTGGCTGAAGCCTGAACATTTCCACAAGCAGAACCACCAGCAGGCAGCAACAGCAACACTGCTCAACCCATGTAGATCGAAATTGGACGGGAAATTTAGTGGCCTGTCCTGCGAATCTCGCTCCTCTATACTTCGCCTACTCGTTCCGTCTCCATCCCACTATATTCCACGCGAGTTGCTTCGTTGCTTCACTGACAAACTATCTGCATCTGCATGCAACTATCGCCCCTTCTGTCCATCTTATTCGTCTGCTGAGCAAGATACGAGCAACGAAATCATCAGTCTTGTCTCTTTCTGCCAAAAAGAAATTTCTCTTAAATCAATTTCAGTTTACGGCAGTTTTCGTAAGTACTAAGCTACAGAAGGACAATCTCTCCGAGTGGCACTCGTGCTGGACCTAGAGATAAGAGTGACGAGAACTGTTGGATCGATCAAAGAGGGAATTGCAAAGGGATCGGGCGAGCGTTCAATTTTAAGGATGGACCAGTAGCTGAAAATAATGATCAGACTGCGCACGGAACTGAGAATACCGATTAGCGGTGAGAGAGTCGTTTAATTTTACTTCCTTCTCTTCTCGCGCTTCCCTATTCTTCCAGACTCTGCGGTGCAGATCCATGTCGACTTCAAGAATCTGCGTTGGACCAGTCTTATCAATGTTGTCCGAGGGTATTTAACTGATAAGATCTGAAAGGATTTCCCTTGGATACGTGGTTGACAGGTGACAGTTAACGGAAATTATCCTGGGCGCAGAATGCGCGCTAACGGAACCCTTGGACCGGAAGCCTGCATAAATGATATTCACAGGCGAAAGCCCTTCGTTAGGACTGATTAGAATTTAATAAAATATCAGTGGTCCTCCACGAGCGAACCGCACTTACGTGGCGACCCGCTCGAATTAGAGTCCGAAAAACGGAATGGCAAGTTGGCCCTTGGCGCAGCCTTCTGCCAATGGTCGTCCTGGATACGTATATTTACAGGACCCCTCGCGATTCAGTTCCTCTTGGTTGGTTGTGCATATAAAATGGATGGCCAAGAGCTGAAGCCCTGAGCAAGCGAGTGAGTATCCATCGCCTTTCCAAATATCAAAGCGTTCGGACGAGCAACGCGCAACGTCAAATCCGCAACGGAATTACATGGACGGTCTAGTTCCATTAAAAGGGATCGAGTTTGGATGGATGCTAACGCAATTATGACAAACTCCTTGCTGGCGAGACTGTCAAAACCTTCAAAGACTCCGGGGCGGGAGACAGGTACACAGTGTGCGTGTAAATTCACAGCTACACTGCTAGTCTGCAAAGTATTGAAGGACTGCAGCGAGTACTCTATGACATAGTGACATATATAGTAGGAGGGCAACGCAGGAAGGATAAGGAAATGCAGACAGGAGATTGTCCAGAAGTATCCGGAAACGGGGAAGAATAATGCGTAGAAGAAAGACAGCAGGAGACAGGAGAAGAATGACGTCAGTTCCTGTGTGCAGGACTTACTGTTTGTTCATTAGACAGTTACACAGTCATAGAGTTTGAGGACACAGAATCGTACACAGGCGATGCAGGCGATGCAGGCGACGCTGCAGGCAGCTTCGTCTACGAGTATTACTGTAGCGACCACAGCGCTCGTTGTGCGCAAGTACGTGTGTGCAAATTGCGAAACACTACTGGAGATTATTGCCCGCGGAGATAAACCGGAAGCAAATAGAGCAGCAACCGAACGACTCTCGAATCTCGAGCGAACCGAATTCGATGTTGTTTTTTAACGTTCGAGAAGGTTCGAGGATCTCACGGGTTCGTTAATTTCGAATTAATTGATTTTAATATTTCTTCAAACCCTTTTACCCTGACTCGACGGCATTCGAAATTCTACACGAACTTGCATTCGTTCGTTGATCTGTATTTTAACCAGGAACTTGTAATAATCTGTCACTTAACGTACGTCACGATCCCCTTACGTCACGATCCCCGTGCATTCATTTGTAACGAGAGCCAAAAGCTGTTGGTTAAAATTGACATAATTCGGATTTACCTAAAGAGATTCTACAGGTTGATTTACTGCTATTTCATTGGAATTAGAGAAATCTCGCTCTTTACAATGAAATTCTGCATTATGAACTTTTTTTTACAAACTCGAGGAGTTTAGCGAAACTCCAAATAGAATGACTTGACGACACACAGTTCAATGGTATATCAAGGGAAGGGGTGGAGGACGAGCAGTTTGATATGAAGTCGTCATTCCTCTCGCTCCATATTGTGTGACAACAGAACACAGGGGGGGCAGCCCGTACAGAGCAGAGAGGAGGCGCACGTGTGCGCGATGTAACACTGGAACACGAGAGGACGCGTGTCCGCACTATTGCGTAGAGTCCATAGGACACACAGCTACAGTACGGAGACAGATAGCCTTTCGGGACATTAAGCACATCCTGTTTCGGGGACAAACATCCTGCGGCACACGTAGCCGCTAAACGCGTCCCGAAATCCTATTTACAGCCACAGAGACTATTCGCTCGTTGCAAAGAGGTATTATTCTACTGGCTTCGTCCCTGCGGACTGGACACACACACACACTCTCTCTCTCTCTCTCTCTCTCTCCCGTCGACATGTGTATACATGGATCTATGTATCTAGCCCTGTGGATACGCTGTCACGTGTCCAGAGACACGTACCAGGGACTTTTCCTCCTTGCGAGCTTCGGCAAAAGAATCAAGCCGGAGCATAAGAAGGGAAGGGGGCGACGCGTGGCGTCTCGTGTCTCCTCGGTAGACACAAAGAAATTGCGTCTTCGGCCGTCGAGACGCCCGAGTACGAATAGGAATCCTATAATTCTTAATAATGTCTGAACGCTCGATTTTTCCACATATTCCGGGAGTATCTACAGTAGCCTTACTCCCAGTGGTCTCCATTGTCGACCAGCAGGGAGGGTGAGGGAGGGGGAGGGAGCCAGAACCGAATTCCTAGAATATCCGTCGCCCCTATTCTGTGGGATCCCAGAAGCAACGGGTTGTGCTTCATCAATTCCCAAAGGCCGCCACGAGTTTCACATAAGCATGTTATGCGGTTGTTGCGACATGTGCCGTATGTGAAACACGCTGCTCTATGACAATTCGGTTAATTCATCGGATTAATATTCCTGCCTGTAAAGGCACGTTCGTATTAGTTGTGGACTTTCGCTGACGTATTCGGAAGGAGAAAGAAACATCCTTTGTATCTTGACTGACAATCTTAATGTCCTTCTGTACAATTGCCTGAGCTGCTAGAGCTATAGCGGCCATTACATTGTAGCAGGTATTAAATAAAAATAAAAAAGAAATAAACAAAGAAGCACGAGGCTGTTGCCTCGGCGTCGTTGTGTATTCAGCTGCAGGTGTCACGCATGCTCTGTAAAAGGTTCAGATGTAAAATAAGCAGCGGCGAAGGAGAGCAGCTTAGCAGAGCGTTTATTCAAATTGGTCGCGGGATCGGCACGTATTGTGTACAAGGGCTCAAACAAATGGTCGCTTCATGTAAATGGAATATTCTTTTTCATCGTAATCAATATTTATGGCGGCGAATTACGTGAGATAACGCGCTCACCATTATTTAACGTCAATAATGGCCGACCACGTGAAGTAGCTGCTATATGAATTCGCAACGCTCCTAACAAGATACAATCTGCAGGCCTTTCACTCATTTTTCATTAAATTTAACCTTCTTCTTTTTATTCTTCTTTGCTTGACCAGAAAACATGGCTGCTTTCACGGGCTCGCAAGTTCAACCCCTATAATGTAGTGGACCGAACTTTCAGCTCCTGTGGTCGGACTAAGTGGATTTGCCAGCAGCGCGCTCGGCCGTCGTCATCCGGCATCTGCCGGGCGCGTTTCGATCGTTCTATTCAAGAGAAATCAATCTGACATCGGAGGCGGATGCGTCGAAGGGAAACTTAAAAAAAAGTGATAAGGCCGATAGCGGCTCGAAATTAATTGGTCGCGCTTGTAAGATCGTCGTAAAATGCGAAATCGGCTAGCGACCATAGAATAATTAATAACGGCCTCGTAAAAAGTTTCGACAGCTGGCAGCAGCTCTCGGCCGGCGCTGCGCTATTCGTCGCCCTTCTTCGCGATGATTCAGGCAGGGAAACTGGCGCAGAGTGTGCGATAAGGCGCGGGGCCAGAGGAACCCAGAGGAAACCAGAGGAAGAAACTTTTCACGCTGAGGGAGAACACGTTTCTTCTTTCTAACTGTTCATATATTTTCTTTGTTCTCTTTCGTACCTCCGATTCTCAGATCGAGCGTCCGATCTCATGAATACACGGAGATCGATACTTCTGTCTCTCAAGGATTTATTCCTCTCCTTTTCTCACTTTTTCTATTCCGCATTCTCTCGCTTGAACTCACGGAGGAGCCGTTCGAAGTGCGAGTAGCTACTCACCTACTGTCGACTAATTTCAAAGTTTCCACTGAAAGTTTGGCACTATGGACATCCGGCTTCCGGCGACGCTGGGGCTTCCACTCTCATTCCATTAGGTACTACCCACTCTTTCTTTAAAAAACAGTCAAGCCTTTTCGGGACGTTGACTCCTGCTGCCCTTTTACAGTTGTTTTTCGAGGTGACGTCACAGCGTGCCAAGTCGGACAAGGCGTACTTCTGACGTCGGAAAAATGTACGTCGATGGGCGCGAGGCGTCGCTGCTGGAGACGCCTTCGCAAAAAACCATACAGAACTGCCCGATTAAAGTCTAACTGCGTGAGAGGTAGATAACGGAAGGAGAAACGGTTGTGGAACTGCAAGACGAAAGGAGGTAGGAAAAAGTAAATCTATATAATATCGAAATGTTTACGGCCGTTAGAGGCTGAGTCAGCTGTTCCTGTACGTCGTTGGGCCGCTGCGATTTCATTATTAGAGAACTTCGTCGGCGTCGAGTAATTTGATAAAGTGCTGTCGTGACCTTGACTCGTTCGAGCGTGACATCACACAGTGGCTCAAACCGCAAACCGTGGGAACCTCTTAAGGAAGCTTCTTTCTTCTGCTCTTTGCCAATGCTTTCTCCATTCTTCGCTTCTATTCTTCGCTGCATCTGCTATTTGGCACCGGCTGCTCAAACTACGAGGAGGCGTCGAAAGCGCATTCGAGGCTCGAAAAGTCTGACTGGAAAAACTTTCACGTCATGTGTTACAAAGGGTGTGTTGTTCATAAAGTAGAACAGGCAGAAAAGGTGGGAGTGGGAGGAGTGGGTGGACAGAGAAATATAAAAAGAAGATTGCAGAGGACAACAGCGCAATTTCATGGTCGAGAAACTTGCATCTGCAGAAATCGGTGAACTAAGAGTTTTCTCGCAGAGTTCGAGCATAATCATAGAAATGGTGGCTTCTTGTCGAACAGAAGGAGATTGTGAATTCCCACGGAAGAAGGAAAAATTGAGGATAACCGACGACAGTATAATATTAACTCAGGTAAATAAATTTCGGAGACAGTTCAATCGACAACTGGTCCACTGGGTGTCGCGTTCCGCAATCTAAATAATTCTACAAAAGTGATTTCTTAGAAAACTAATGAACTTTGACCATTTAGCCAATGGCCTGGCTGAGGATCTTCCTTCGTCCGAGTCCACACTGGGTGTAAAGCTAAAACGCACGAAGACCCTGAGGAATAGGAGACGCCGGGAGGATCGCGGGGGAATCTCCGTATGAGGAGGAGAAAGCGAAGGCGGGTGGAGGAGGGTGGAGGAGCTCGGGGAAGCTCAGCCCTGGAATAATTACGTGTCAGAGCGACAGCACTTTTTGTACCTTTGGAAATTGTAGCCTTTGTTTCCAAGGTTTCTTGGGAGTTCTCACCTGTTTTTGCTTGTTCGCTCGACGCTCCTAGCAAAGCCCTGTCCTGTCCTCCTACGTCGTCCTTCCCACAGACCGAGTCCTCCTGCCCTCGGCAGAGCCTGTCCTCCCGACCCTTCGGAATCGGGGCTCGTTGCGCACTCACCATTTTTCTTTCGGACGCGCCAAACCCGAAGGCCTTCGGGGACCGACAAGTTAATAGCGATTTTTTATCGGCTCGTCGTTACAACCCTTGGGCTTGCAGGTTTCTCTTTGAAGTCGAGGGAAAAAGCGCGACAGGAGGTGATGGGAATCGCAGGAAAGCAGTTCTGGAAGTCAGGTTAAGTTAGGTTGGATCAGGTCAGGTTTGTCTTGCTCGCTGCGCGGAATCATTCGATTCAAGAGCTCGAGAAAGTCCCAGAAAATTATAAGGAGGGTTTTGAGCAGGAGGAGCAGCAGGCACGGAAGGGCGAACGCCGAAGAAGCCCCTTTTGCTGATAGTCCAACCGGGAAGTGTCCCTTTGGGAAAACTAGATTATGATTCATCGATCCTTGCGTTTATCACTTTCGGCTGGCGTGGACAGCTTTTATCAGGATGATTCGAAATTAAATTATCCGCGGAGCGCCTCGGAATTTCAAGACATTTATATCCATCAACAGATCAAATCTGGCTTCTTCTCAGCCCGGAGTGAAATAAAATTCTCATCGCGTTGCATTTCCATGTCGGTGCGTTTCATTTTCCCGTCTTCCTATCGTTTCCAGATCTACGAGTGAGATAGGATCCCCCCTCCCCCCTCCCCCTATCTACCGTCAGCGTCCATTACGGGACGAGCAATGGGAACTGATCGTAATTTATATTTAACGCGCACCTCTTCGATTCTTCTTCCTGTCTAATCGTTATGCTCTTTTGTTTTCTGTCCCTCTCTCTCTCTCCCTCTGACTCTCTGGATTTTCTTTCTTTCGCCATTCTGTCCAACACACGCTTCTGCAGAACTGCATTTCGCTGTTTCACTCGTTATGTAATTTTTCCCTCGGCATGTGTAATTTTTTATTTCATTTCTAATTATGTTTCGCTTTGGCCTACGATACACCAGTACATAAGTAAAATAAAATAAATACAATCCAAGCTCAGCAGCCTTTCTTTCATCTTGTATACCTTTGGCCCCCGTTCCTCTGTTCCTCTGTTCGTCTGTTCCTCTTGGAAAAGAAAGGGGCCGTACTTTCGAGATGCAGATGCGATAGTTTCAACGATCGTACAACGGAAGTGCGATTTTGAATGCGAGCTTTCACACAGTTAAGAGATAAAGGAAAATGTGAAATGTCATTGCTTTTCTCTTGCTCCAATTTCCTTTTTGCAATTTCCAAGAGAAAAATACAGGCGACTTTCTATCCTAGAGTTTCTTTCTGACGTCGTGCGATAAACTAATCCCGTCTTCTTTGGCTTTTCAAAAGAATGCAAGAATGGTCCGAGATCTCGTCTGAATATTGACTAAAGCCCTCTGCCGAGTATTCCCGACTATCCTGAGTACCTTCGAGAGAGAGAGAGAGAGGAGAGAGTACCTTCCTTCTCATTCCTGCTACTACACTGTAGTTTATTTCAATTATTTAAATCCCCAAAGATTGGTTTAATTCAGTTTGGTTCAATCGGGAGAATCCGGTTTACGTGATTCGCTTACTGGTGCGAATTCACCGTTCTACCCAGTTAATATACCTATGAAATACTAGGACCGTTATATCTAGCCGTTCCCATAAAGACTCTCCGATTTGGGCTTTATGCTTCAGGACATGATATTCCTTTCACGTGGATACTAGCTTTCTTATAACGATGGGACAGCTTTTTTTGGCACAAGGAAAAATATATAAGGTACACTCGGAAAAAGAAATATAGTTACGGATGCTATTTTTCAACGATGAAACATGCTGGGGTTCAGCCACTATTAAATTATATATAATAAGTGAAACAGAAATATTTATAGTTTGGGTAACCGTCAATCATAGTAACCAATGTACTAAACAACTACAGTACAATGATAACATATTGATAACTACATTTAATTTTACTATTAACGAATGGGCACCTGTGTAAACTTATGCTTGCTGAGAACATCTGTTTGTACTGTTGTGAGAAGAATTCGAAGCTGCGAGTGTCAGGCTGCTCGACGCGAGGAATTCCAACACTCTACTCGCTAAGCCCCGAGTGTCATTTTTAAATGTTTAACAGATTAAATGTAAGACGCGCACAGTAACTTGAACAAAATATTGGCGTCTTGTGCCATGAATGCAGGTTAATTGACTACAAGTACAGTTCATGTACCTAAAAATTTTGGACCATGTGATACGTCACAAACAATGAATTTTTTTCCGACTCTAGGAATGAACATGATTAAGTCTACAGGGTTGACTTGTCCTTCAGATTCAATGATTCTCCAGATTCCTTCGTGTTCACTTGCGGGCTATACTGCAAGTCCACGTTTGTATGGGTACCTTTGTATAGTACATACAACAGACATGCTTGATGCACATGCACAGGTGTGCATCGTAGCGTAGAATCCGAGGGTAGGGAACTGGATAGACGCCGAGGCAAACGGAAACGCTAGTAGATGGAGCCGCGTTAGATCCAGAGGTCCTCTGGCGCCTACTGGTCTCTTCTCAAATGCGCTGCTGATGTTACGTCCTGACGGAGAGACGTTGCCGTGGCCACGAGGCTGACCATCACGGGGCAACGTGGGCCACTCCAAGACTTCCGGTTTCCGAAAGACGACAATACCCTGAGAAGAGCTACGTCACACTTAGCTCGGCCCATTTCTCAGTGCTTCTTGCGCTCGATGTCCTGCTGGTTCTCCACATCTTTCCTTCCGACTTTGACGTCAACCTCGACACCGAAGTCGAGGGTGCCGTCGTCAATGGGTAACTTGCTTCCCCAATAATTCAAAACTATTTTGTGGGAACTCGAACGTTCCGGAGTGCGGGTGCCGTATCCTGTCCTAGAATACGTCGGTCGTACGTGCTGTACATACCTGGTTCCAGCATCGTTGAAGATCATCAGAGTAAAGTTACGCAATTTACGTGAGATTGAACGGAGCCAAGAAAGGCTGGAATAAAAAGGCTGAGAGAAGAAATGGAAAGTCAAGAGATAATAGAAAAAAATTAAGGAGGCAGATCGAAATTGGAACAAGATGCAGCCGAATAAAAGGATTAAAAGTAAGCGAAAAAGTCCTCGAGGCGTCTTCCTTTTAAGAATTTGAAACTGAGGCTACGCCGTAACTCTTATATAATTAGCATTAGGAATAAATGTTGAATTAGTGGCACGGCTATCGTGCTAGAAGAACGTGGCCCATATTGATAATACCCAATCGGTCAAATGTATGAACGAGTCGATAAGCCCGTCGATGCACCAGGCAACTAGAATGCTTTAACGCGTTATCCATGTTTTATGCCAAGATCGATTGAGTGGAAGGTGGTTGAAATGGGTATTTAAAAATTTATAAGGAACACTCGACGCAAGTGTCGCTGCTCTGGCACTGCCGGCGAATGAAATACCAAAGGCATAGGAGAAAGAAGGACATAAAGAAGGAGAGGAAACGGAGGGATTGTTGGAGGTGAACTTTATTCGCGAAGGACTCGCCGTAAATAATTGACCAGATTTACAGAGGCAGGCTCGACAATTTCTCCGTTGGTAAGGCAATCGAAATAGCTGCGTGTTCCGAGCGTCGTTCGCGAACCCGATACAAGGTGCAAAGGTCTAAGGTGAAATGAAAATTCCGATGAAAGGTAGAACCAAAGCTAAAGACATTATAAAGCGGAGGCTGAGTGAAAAATTCCCATATACCTCGATATGTACATTCAAGCTCTCTGCATGTGTGTATCTACACAGGCAACTTGGTGTAGAAAAATGTACGTCGAGAATATCTCGGGAGGATCCTAGGAGGACGGGGGATGAAAATATTTGAATCGGCTAGCCGACCTCACCAGGCTGAAAAGTCGCGCAAGTCATGATAAGGAAATGAAAACTTGAAGGGATCGTAGGGTCGGAGTGTGAAAGAAGTACAGGAGTCATGGGAGCCATGGGAGTCATGGGGACCGCTAAGAATGCGAATCGAGTATTTTACTATATACTATATAGTATATACTATATACTATATACTATACGTATACTATTTTGCAGTGGATTTAAATCCGTGGCTGCTTGAGGAAAGATGGCAGCGGGGTCACGTCTGGCTTGACCTAGCTCCTACCACTGCAGAGCCACTTATTCGACGGCACGTCTGACTGCAGGAAGTCCACCACTACTTGCCAGCTTGTTTCAGGAACGTGCGTCGATTTCTACAGTTCTAATTTTAGGTCTGGCTCGTAGTTGCTTGTTCCCTGAGAACTACAACCTGCCTTACTGCTTCCTTCCTCCTGAACCCTCCCTCCCTCCCTCCCTCCCTCCCTGTTCTACCTGCTCAGACTATTTTTTGACCCTCCTCCATTCTTTCGAATCTTTTCAGCCCGTCTTCGCCCCTTTGACTTTTCTCTAACGACAGTTCACGATCTTTGCCGAACGATCGCTCAGGCTCTGTCGTTCCGAAGGAAGTTTCAAACTCTGGCTATGCCTGCTTTATCCCACCTTCCCCTCCACCTCGTCCCTGTCAAGCTAACCCGCTGTGCCTCCTCGACTTCCTCAATCCACGAATTCTTCCTGTCGACCTATCATATAAGAATCTCACCGAGGAGGGATTCTCATCGCAAATCAACACCAACACTTTGGCGAATCATTCGAATACGGAAGAGCGAATCAAAGTCAGACGTAAAAAGTTTATTCGAGAGAGGATGACGTTGACGATAGGACGGCCGTATTCAACTTTCCACATTAACGAGAGAAGTCTTTCATCATTCTTGTTTCTCTTTGAGTTTCGTAAATGTAATTAGAATTGGCTGAAGTTCCTTTGCCGAGGTTGGCTTCGGTTCCTTCAAGATTCCATCGATAGTTCCTGCAGTAAGGATAAAAAATATAAGGGATACGCTGGAGGTGGAACCGAGGATGAAGCGAGATAAACTTTCAGGCTAAGTGGAGGTTAGGATCGCCGTGGAAAAGAAAAGAAGAAGGAAAAGGGTCGAGAAAAAAAGATTGTCGAAGCCCCAAGGTGAAAAAGTCTCTTACTTTCTGCCTCACGGTTCAACTGTAATTAGTTTCCGAGTTAAAGTAGCCCGGTCTTGAGAGGTGCCCCCTGCGCATGCGCGACTCGTCGCACGACTCCTTCGGTGCAAAAAAAGACAAAAAATAAAAAAATATTCGGGTCATAAGAGATAAGGCTTTTTGCGTTAGCTCCGACCAAGTCGAAGTTCCGAGTGGGTGCTGCTACTACGTGAGGGCCGAAACTTTTAACGGAGCCCCGAGGTGCCCTGCGCTTCTTGGGGGGGGGGGGGGGGAGATTCTTCGGCGGCTTCCACTTCCAGGCTCTTCTGCCTCGAGTCTCTGTCTACTATCTACGCAGAGTTAGGAGTCGGGGACCAGGATGAATAACGTTGCCCAACCGGGAGCCGGGGGTCTTTACCAAATTTATCTTATTTTTCGAGTTTGCTGCTTTCCCAACCGTCATCTTTTCATATCAACTTTTAGGACTCATTCTTCAGTTGGATCATCGAAAAAACGAAATTTCGTTTCGCTGATGCTTCAATCCATCCATCTTATATCTCGTAGCTTCATTTTGCATTTCGTCATAATTAAAGCCAATTAATGTGAAACGGGGAATCTACTTAGTCGACTTGACCTCCCAACTAGCACAAGGAACCTTACGAGGTAATGTGGCAGCATGAGCACCAAATGGAGCTTCAGCAACTCCGTGCTGGCCATACGTATACAAAACACAATACTAGAAGACATTTCGAGTCTCGAAACTGCTTCGAGTACGTTTTCAACTAAACATTTATAAGTAGGAGAATTTTGTTTCTTTTTTTCAAGTAACTTCAAACACGATCGCCACTGGAAAGTAATAAACCTCATACATTGTCCAATTAACCACGTGGAAGCGAAAAAGCGGGACTGTATTTAAAAACAATGTTAGTCGCACAGAATGGAAGAAAGCGCATTGGCTGACGATTGGCAGCTGAGTCGCGCCTCTTATCATCAGCTCTTACTGACCCGCTATCTTGAACCCTGATACATCCCTGAGCTGCAGAGAAGCACAGAGGCGAGTTGCTCTAGATGGTGGAAGAGAAGAGCCCATGGCGAATAGTCTCGGAGTCGAATAGACTCGGAATCAGGAATGGGGTGGAGCAAGAGAGTCATAGGCAAGTGGACTGGAACGAAGTAGAATAGAAGAGAACGGAACAGAGTATAGTGCGCTAGAAAATTAGCAAATAGCGTTTGCGTGCCGAGCGTCATTTGTAGGCTATTCTGATTATGCGTTCGCTTACCGATTTCATTCCCCGTGGTAAATTACACGAGGTTTATCGCGGCTAGTATAATCAATTTTGAACCTCCCTATAAATGCGAATTTTCGAGTAATGCATTCGCACGTAAGCGCGAAGACTAGCAATAGTTACGCATCAGGACAATCGAGGCTCATCCAAACTGAAACTTATCCTTGTGCCTTGTAAGCGGAGTCACTTTGCGGCCGAGTCAATTATATCGAGTCTCCGTACGTTCGTAGAAATTCCTGCTTAATCGAACCTTAATGCATCGATCCCATCGTGACGACTGATTCATTTTGAAAAAATTCTCCATCCGTCCTTTCGTTTAATTGATCCGTCGACTATTTCGAAGCCGAGGCGACAGCTTTCAGCCAACGGGAAGTGAAGGCTTGGGTGGCATAAAAAATTAGAGGCCAGTAGTCGAGAAGTAGATCCGATCGGACGGGAAGCGTATCTTGACGTAACGTTATCTCTGTGGGCGCCTAGATCGATATTAGCTCTGGGGTTCGCCTCTTGGTATTGATCGTGGGACTTGAAAAGATAATGTATCTTTGTCGAAGAACGTTAGTCACGCAATACGCAGCAGCCGCGAAGAATAAGTATGCATGGTCGGATTTTTGAGGTCGAGCACACGATGCCCGACTTTGACTTTAACTTGGACTGCGATTGCTGGTGCGACTTCAGGTTGGTAACTAGTTGGCTCGCGGCCATGCACAAGGGTGCACGCTAATAAGTGTACTTCGTAGCCGGGTCTAATATCCGAGTGGCTGACAAATGCTTTAATACCTGCCATAGCCAATAGTCGCTCCGGACTCCAGTTCTCTCTATTGGCATTGTGACCGTCTACCACTACCACTGACGTCACCGGTGAACCCCCGTCTACGTACATACAAGCTACCGGGCACACATACTCGAATATCTGGAACGTATGTCAGGTTCAAAATTTGTTTTAATCATTTTACTGCCACCCGTGAAAGTACTTTAATCAAAACTTCATGATTTGGAAATCTATAGAACTAATAATTTCAGTTTCTTACGTTTCTAATACGATTCCTGCCAGTCGCTTCGACTTAATCGGGATTTTAGTTCGAGGTCTGTAACAACGAATATTTGGCCAAATGGGAGAAAACCCTGATAGAAATAATATATAAATAGGGCACAACTTAGCGCCCGATAAAATTTCCCTAATGCCCAAAGCAGACTAGATCTCGATCTGGTTTGATGGGCGCCAGATTGGAGAAACTTTATCGGCCCTGATCTGGCAACATCATCGAAGCCTCAATCAAGCAATCCTCGTTTCTTACTCATTGGCTGTTATCGTTGTCCATTTCCCCAATTCCACACTTGACTGCGTTAGTTTCGAACTCATGGACGATATCGTACTTGATTGCCAATCGTCTTACTTTATTTCCCCCATAACTTTGATAACTTGCACTGTTACTAATTTGTCCTGTTAAACGTCGACTGGCACACGAGAACTTGGATTCACTCCCACTTTACATTTTTTCTGTCACTAGTAAATTTTTGACTTCGTTATTTGCTTCAGCACAGTTTGCCATTAAATTTATAATTACAATCTATCTGCTTGACGTAATACACCTTTTAGTTTTTTCTGTTTTCGCACTTGAGTTTTCCTTTTAATTAATTGCTTTTTGATAATGCATCTTGCACGACTAATAGTTGAGATACGCAAGAAATACACAGCTCACTGTAATTTACTGCCCTTCACGCAAATATGGATATCTTATCAAAACCTGATGAGGGTAATCAGTAATTGACAGAATCGTAGCCCGAATGAGGAATATGGCATCCTGAGGCTATGTTCAGACCGTAACTGTAGTATTCCGAATTGCGGCCGATCAATGCCTGATTAATAATAAGAAATAATCATCTAATCAAAAATCAAACTCATCCAGGCGCGACTACGTAGGAGAAATGCCCTATTACATTTCTACTCGGAGAAGCTCAAAAAAGGTGATCCCTTTGGGTTTCCGTTTTTTCTTTCTTTTCGACCACTACTCTTTACCCGCCGCTGAACCCGCGAATTTTGATCATCAAACGACGAGTCGAGTTCGTAATATGCAAAGATATTCGGCCAATTTTCGCGGGGAATATTTTTTATATATTCGCATTTTTTGTGCTTAGGTTCAACGGGCGAGCCGAATTCAGGGAGGTTGTAGCTGCGCGGATGATGGTGATATGGTAGTGAAAAATTGGTTCTGGTGGTGGTGGCGGCGGCGATGGCGGCGATGGTGACGATGGCGACGAGAGCCGCACGGGCCTACGCATTTGGCTGAGGATCAAAGGATCGGGGAACCTAATTGCTATTTACCCTGGCCCCCCCCCCGCCCCGCCCCGCCCCGCCAGACTCTCTGCTTGGTAGCGGCATACCGTTGGTAACACTGATACCACTGGCCGTGTCCTTCTGTTGACCTCTCGTTACCTGCGCAGATGGTTATCCTTTCTACTCTCGTTTGTTTGTCTTTGCAGCTTTTTGTTGACCTCCACTCGGCATTTTGTCATTTTTAACACGAGGGGCAGCGTAGATATTGTGGTGCGTAAGGTGCGTAAATGGATGGACTGTGGAGTTTTTGAAATATGCAAAAGTTCAATATCCAAACCCAAAGTTTCGAAAATTATGAAAATTTATAATCCAAAGGCTCCTCCTTCTCGCTGACATTTTACCTTCGCTTACTTCGTGTAGACATTATTCACTTTTTTTTTTAAAACGTAAAACATTGAGTTTTCTCGATTTCACTTTCGAACATAAGTTTTCTCGTAGTCATTCGCGGTCTGGCATTCTTACCAATGAAAATAAAATGGTTTGAGCATTTCATGAGCACGTATACACGTAGCATATCTAGTTACGTGGATATGTAGTTACGTTTGTATCGAATAAAAGACTTGGTGGAATTTACTCCGAAGGCTCCACCGTCACGAGATACTTCAAAGAAATAAATAAAAAGTTGAAAATTCAACGTTTGAATGCAATAAACTCGATGAGAACTGAATAGCAGAAAGATTCAGTAATGCGAAGAAAATAGAATGATTATAAAGAAGAAAATCGACTCGTTCGGAATAATGAACTGGAAAAGAAACAGAACCCATAAAATGGAACGTGTAGTTTCCAAGAAGAATAGACAAATTTATTATATCTTGCAACTTTGTTGTCCAATTGTATCATAGAATTCATGAAAGAGTATCCTGAATGAAGGATAAATTTGAATAAAATGTTGATTCGTAAAATCGTAGAAATACTCTGCAAATTTAAAAACATAATCGAAAGTTCCGAGAACCGAGAAAGAATTGCCATTGTCAGTCGGTAATTCATTCTGTCACTTCAGTTACTTTAGGAAATTAGTACAATGTGAATCAGTTGGAAAACTCTCGTAAAAATTCGTCTCGTTATTATGGGCGCCGGTGACAGAGTAACTTTATCATATTTTCCGGTTCGACTCGAGCTCTAAAATATAAGTAATTCTAGAATGGGAGGCTGACTGGCTGACTGGCTGACTGGCTGACTGGCTGGTCGAAGGAAGGACTTTCGTCGGGCATCCGGCAGCGCGTAGCTACAGATTCTAACTTTGAATCCCGTGAAAAATGTTCCCAGCTATTTTTCAGGATTAGTGCTCGGGGATTGGAGAGCGAGCAACCCGAGCACCGTTTCCCGTGGACGGTTGGAGGGGAGGCGGGGGCGGGGGGGGGGGGGGAGAAGAACCCGCGGAGGAGGCCAGTAGGTGGAATTGGCGCTGCTGCTGGAACCTGCAGTCGACTGTGCCCAGGGAAAGGGACGAAGGTTCTCTTTGGGCGGAAAGGACAGAAGGAAAAATAGAGAAAAGAGCGACCTTTATGGCGACTTATGGCGACGCATAAATCATCCTCCTTATTGAAACTTCCAGTCTGAGGATGGATTAAGACTTTCATGCTTCTGAAAATTTGTCGAAATTTTACCGCGTTCTCATAAATTTTGGCGATGCGAGTGGCTTACCTAGCTTCGGTCCTACGTGCGTGCACACGCATACGTACATATTTTACACACATGCTAGAAAAATATTTGACGTCATTAGTAGACTCTGCAGTGCAGTAGGATGATGCTTCTGCTGCTAGTAACGTTACGCGATTCATAATTAATCCATTGTGTTTCATTCTTATAAAGATCTCTGACTTATATGTATACGGCGATTGTCGGTATCAAAGAGCCGCATTTGGGTTGAGTAAAGAGCAATCTGACGATAACAATGAAGTTTGTTAATTACACGTTTACAGCTTGCACTTGGGACCTTCGTCTTCTGAAAAGCAACGGAAGACCTTCGAAGAGCATTAAAGGAATCCTTCAGCCCTCCGGGTTCCTCCTGCTCGGAATTTTCTACCTCGTGATGATACCCCCCCCCCCCCCTCCCCTCCTCCCCCGCCGCTCAATCCTCCCAACCTCTCTGGCGTGTCTGTCGCTCGCGAACGGAGACTAAAGAGAGGAGCAAAAAGTGAGACTAGTTTAGCTTCGGGCTGCGCAATCGTCTCTCTCGTTGTTATTTACGTACTTCGCATCCAGTTTGAACAATTCCCACGCGAAAGCGCGCACGAGCACCGCAGTACCGCGAATACGCATTTGTCAGAAGAAAATAAAAAATGGGAATACAGGGAGCATCAAAGCATTTCGCTTGCAATGGAAACGATAGAGGCGCAGCGCAGTACAATGTAAATAGTGTCAGTTACGTTACACGCACTCCTGTCGAATCCTTTAATTTGGCAATACGTCGTCAAATCTCGGCTAGCATCTCTTCATCAAGCAAATTTGACTTTCCTTGGCACTTCTGGGCGCCTCTTCTTTCAGCTTTCTCATAAAGCTGTCCCTCTTGGCAACACGACTAGCTGCTTGCATGCATAGGTTGGTTCCCGTCCAGACGCTGCATCCAATATAGGAAAGATTTGCAGTCGCATCGTGTCTCACGTAGCCTATAAACTGTGAGTATAGCGTGACTAGCCTGCACTGCTATTATAATATTTGAGTTGGTCTTTCACTTTTTAAATATATCTTTTTGTTTTCCACGTGGGAGGCCGTAAAATTGTTGTAGCCACCCGCTATACTCTCAGCTAGACGTGCGTTTCTATCCAGGCGTCCCTTCCTCACTTTTCCAAAAGTAGATCCTCTCTATACCATAGTATCATATGTTTGCATGAGAGCTTCCAGCATGTGTCCGGAAACATAGAGAGCAGAATATGATAGAGGGACGAGAAGCAGCAACGGACACTGGACGGAGAAGGAGAGGGAAATTGAGACAGAGAGACAGAGTATGGGAACAGAAAGGACATTTCAGCGGATATGAAATTGCGTGACGCCACCGCGTGAACGAAATGCCCGTCGTGTTTCCGCCACGTGACATTCATACTTGGATTCGGAGTCGAGGAGAAGCCTTGGAAGGCAGCAACCCGGAAAGCTTCGGTCTACGACCCTTCGCCCTCCCCGATTCCCATTCCTCTGTAGATTCTCCTCTCCTTCCAACCTCTCTTACCTTTTGCTTCTTTTTATTTTTCGCTCCACTCTTGCGCCATCTTGCGAACCGTTTTTGCAAAGCATCCAGTCTCATCCAAGGACGACCTCCGAGACGACGAGGAACGACACCGTCGCGAACACAGCCCGTTTATATCCCTGTGCACGCGTACGTCTACAAAAATTCTTCTAGTGGAGCAAGATGCTCGGGGAGAAGATGTTTCCCATAAGTCGTTCGCAGGATGCTGGAGGAAGACCATTAGTTATCGCAGGTGACGGCTCGTGTCCTGTGCTCGTAATTGAGGAGTCTCGCGGCAGATATAAATATGAACTGAAGATGATCGACACCATCGGAACTACATTTTACTATCGGCAGGAAATTAGCTTAGTTCTCTTTTATTAAGAATGAAACAGTTGCTCGACGCACTTTATATTTTTATAACTAATATTGCTTACTGGTTCATACGTATATTGAAAAGGAGAGATTCGTCTTGGTATGAATGATAAAAAATTCTACTAAGGTCTAGATCAGCTAAGGGGATCTCTAGGTCGACACGTTAGGTGGTTCCAAGTCGAAAGATAAAAACTGAGTCCTATCCTCTTCGCAAAGTTCGACAATTTCAACTTTTCTATACGTTCGATAACAGCCGTTAAAGTATTCTATAAGAAAGCTTAAAGAGAGAGCTTCTTTCGAAGCTCCGCGTGAATAGGTTCTTGCTTTGTAATAAACGCTCGAATATTAATTCAAATAATGTATCATGCTTATATCCGCTTTCCGAAAGCAGAAAAAGACAATAAGAAGGTTTCGTTTTAAGAGCTGTAAAACTTACAATTAGTGTGGTACGGAGGGCCGGAGGATAATGGAAAGAGGACAAGGGGACTGGGGGTGAGTAAGAGAGAGTAGGAGCAGCGGTGACTATCAGTAATTAATCATCGGAAAAGTTAGATAAAACTCGGGTCTGCACTTGGCTGGTGTCGCGTACTCTCGGCCTGGACTCCCGGGCTCCTGGGTTCCTGGGCTCCTGGGCTCTCGGTGTAATGAACTGTACCAGCGAGATAGTCCCTGATTAACTTAATTACAAGCCCAGCACCTTTGATGTGCTTCGCAGACCCGATTTTACTCAATTCTCCGAGATTCTCGTTCACCACTAGAAGCTTTACACTCTCTTTTGTCTCCCTCGATCCCCATATTCCTCACTGTCGAGCCAGCCAACTCCAACGGTTTTGGAAACCTTCCGTAAAATCTGCCCTAACCAGCCGCCAAACCGCATAAATTAGCCACGTTTGCGACCGCGGATTTTGCTGGAATTTTCATTCGGGACACGAGACGTCTCTGCGAATGGTTTCCTGTGCGAGCTCTGCAAGCACCTACAAAATTGCTGAGTCATCGTTGAATTCTCACGAAGGCCCTAGAGTTCGCTGCTATAACCTTACTTCCGGCTTGTTTCCCTAACGCGACCTACGCATAGCGAGTGCGCCACGACGGGAACAACCGGAGAGACTGGAAAAGTGGGTTAATTAAATTTATTTAAAAAAAAAAATGAAAGATCTACCATCAACTCTTCGCGCAAGTATACTTACAAAAATAAATGAAACGAGAGGGCTGGGAAGGAGTAAAAGCAGAGTGAGGGGATTTCTAGTTCTAGTCTTCCTAATTCACCTGAATCCATAAGCGCTGTAACAAGCCGCACTGGTTTAATGAAATTGAACCATGGTGTCACTTTAATGTTTCTGGCCAGTCGATTCTTTTTATCTCCGTCATCATCATATTCGAATAAACTACTCGGCTGCTGAGTTAATTTAAACTGTTATTCATTTGATCGGAACGAGCGAACTTTTGCCGCACAAAATCGAGAAATTGGAGGAATAGGAAAAATGAAAAAAAAAAAAAAAAAATCCTCTACAGTAGGACAAGCTGTATACCTGAAACGCAGTATAACTGTATGTACAACTGAATTGCAGCCCAGATATATAATAAAATATCGGGAGGAAGGAGCTTTAACAGAATAATTGGATGCAGAAGAAAGCAAGAAAGACGTAGAAGAATTGAACGAAGTTGACATGGCGAATTAACAAGCGTACTCGGAGATCGCCGACTATTGCAAACTTCGAGCGAGAAAGTGTCAAAGAAATTGCTCATAGGTTGGTGATTGCGGGCAGTAGGTGAGACAGAAGCAGGAGGAGCGGCCGGGCGTTCGTAAGGAGGATAGGAAACGGGCCTCCGCTTGAGCCAATAAAATTAATTTAATTTCTCAGCGTTTTCCTTTCCGAGAGCTCGGAAGGGGGGCTGCCTTCCTAATTGGAAGCACGGCGTAAGCCCAGCAGAATGAGTTTCAATTGTTTCAGGCACGCCATCGTCGGCCATCTTGATTCCTGGGAACTGACGCTCGAGGATCCTAGGGTTCAGGTTATAAATGACATCTTCCTTAATACTTACTGGTCTCGGAAAAACTGCATTATTTTCAATTATAACCGGACATTTTCATCTTGTCACGTTACTCGCTAAGTCCCACATCTTAAAAAAAAAAGATGGAGTCACGGCCCGCTCGACTGATTCTGGAATGGCGCAAAAGGGTGGCGCAAAATATTTACTCGATGGCTCCTTGCCTCGGGAAACGTCACATGCGACGTCCATGTGCACCTGTCGCTCGACATTTTTGGGATCTTCATCTTACGTGTTGGTGCGCACGCGCACGCGTGTGTGTTTGCGTTTGTGTCTCCGTATGTTTAAGCGACATTAATATTAAAGGGGCCACCATTAACCTTCTCGCTTATCTCCGCAGCCGTCCCTTCCATGTGCCAAAACACGCAGAGAGATCCATTTAATATTGCAGAGATGAGTGGAAAAAAGCTCGACTGCCGGCGCTTCGTGATCTTGCGCCATTTCGGAAAAGCCGAATATTTAAGAGGAATGACCCAGGATGGGATTCATCCAGTTTACGGGTCACTCGCCGATCTAGCACTTCCTGTCTCCTCGGGCAATTCCGGCTGATCTGTACTTGGCGGCGACGTTTCCATTTGGTGAAATGCCTCCAGCCCTCTTAGACGAAGCCCCGATGGATGCACCGAGTATTTCCTCTTAGAATTGGACTGTTTCGCAAATGTTAATCCGCAGCTGAGTTAAAAGCCAGAAAGCGAAAGTAGTAGCAGCGGCGAAGTAGCCACGGGACGAAATATACGCTGGCCGAAATAGCATTCGCGTAACGATAATCCACGGATTAATAGAAATTTAGTAAAAGATAACTGGTCCCCGGTTACTCTTTTCCAGGTTGCACCGGATAGGGACGAATCCATAAGTTAAGAAGGGATTGCGACACGAGAGGCTGTAGTTCCTCCATTTAGGAAATCCCGGGATTTTCCCTTGTTTGCTGTTTTACACGAAACCGGAACGTTCGTCTCGTATTGTTTTCTCGCATAATAATTAAGGTGTAGGTGTAGGTTTTCGGATAAGACGAATGTCAAGAAGGGGTTGAGCGCTGACTAGCAGCCTCTGGTGACTTGCGCGCCTGGAAGGGAGTTTCAGGAGGAAGGGGCAGGCTCGAGGTCGACGCCTTCGAGTTTCAGTGGATCCTCTTTTGTCTCGAAACAAGACGCAACGGCGGCGTCGTGAGGCGTCGTGAGGCGTCGTGAGGCGTCGCGAGGCGTGCCAACTGAAATGACAATCAGTACCAGACTGGCGGACAACCCCTTGAAATTTCATTGTTGAAATTTTGCATCGTCACCCTAGTATTACCTTCAACATCGTAATCACCAACCACAGTAGGTTCTCCTCTTGGTTTCTTTGAGGTGTCTTATCCTCGCACAGCGAAAAATGAATAATTCTCATTACTGGAGCAATTGCTGGTAATTATACTTTGATGATAACAGGTGCTAGTGACTTACATGAAAGACGATGAGATGAGAATTCAAAGTAAATGATCGTCGACCTCTTACGTAGGTTTCTAGCCAGGAGGATCTTGCTTACTCAGAGGATACCTTTCCCAGGGGGCAGATTGCATCAGTGCTACCACGACTAGCACTGCTTCTCTACTATAGTTTCAGCATCTTCCTACGGTTTACTTAGTTGCGCAATTATACTAAGCTGAAGCGATTCCTGATACAAGTGAAAATAGCTTTGGAGGTTCGATGCTTTGAAATCATTGATCACCTCGCGGGACGCAGTCAAGGATTTACGCTAACAGTAAGTAACGCTCCTACTTATTTTTCATTGGCATTGCCGAAGACTTTTTGTCGAAATCCTAGTATATCTTATGGCGAGAGATTCCTAAAAAATTTCATAAATGGTGTCGCTCCCCATGGGATGAAAAGACGTAAGGAACGAGAGGCGTGCACTGCGTATGTTTTCTTCTCTACGAGGAGAAAATGGAAAATGCGAAATGTCAGAATAAAGGGAAACGTATCGAAGAAGAATAAGAGGTATGGTAAATAGATAAACAGAGGTTGCGTAAAAACGATAACCGAGTGCTCTTATCCTTCACTCATGAAAGATGATAAGGATAACAATTCTTTGATGTGCTTCTGACCATTCTACCCAAATCAGAATTCCGGGAGCCGCTATTGTTTCGAGTTCCAAGTAATCGTCCTATCATGGGAGCATCTCATAAGCATTATAAAAATCGTCCGTACGTTCCGTAATAAAGCTGCCACCCTTTGTGCGCTTTCCATCCATCGATCCGCGCTTTCTTTCTTTCCACTTTTATCCTCTAATCCCAACGCGCCTCAGTAGCTCTGATACTATTGACCCCTGCGCATCCTTTCGTAGTTTCCTTACGAGCAGGGATGGAAAAAAGGCCGGTTTACTTTTAGGCCAAATAGCGAAACCCCGTTAAGATATTCTTCATCTTGAAATTGAGTTCTAAAATCTGCATAAAACAGCCTCTTTCCTCGAAAGGCTTGTAAATTAAAACCACCTCATCTACTTGCCTAGTAGATTCGGCAGCGTCTAGATAAATTAACTAGCGTCTTATCGCACACTGTTAAAAGACTATAAGAACAAAAAAGAAATATATAGAAGAAATATTGTACATTGATTCCGTAACCATTTTCTCTCATTGACCTGCTTTTGCTTCTGCATTTATAGATATTGCATCTCTAATGATCTTCGTACTGGCGCCAGCACTTTAGTTGCGCATATTTTATTTCTTCCACTTTTCTTTTGCATCGACTCTTTTCAGACTGTCACAATTTCTACGAAATAGCATATACTACTTTTGACTGATCCTTCCCCTTTTCTAGTTAAACTTTTGACTTTGGCCAGACTGCGTCCTGCACTCTACGTCGTGTCCCGAGATCACGTCATATTGGAGTTACACGAAGGCCGTAGAACTTTCTTTTGAAACTGCACTCATTTTATGCTTGAGGCTCGATCGATAAGAAAAATCTTTTAGGATACACAAAGGAAAAAAAAGTGAGCTCGAATAAGAAATAGAGGGTTGCTGCTGACACTCTGAGTTCTATCGCTATGTGGCTCTCGACTAAAAGCTCCGAAGCTCCATTTCCATCGAGCATCCTGGTCATGCTTAGAAATACACGATAGTCTTCGGATATCTCCTGCATATGTAAACATGTGCACACAACAGCGAGTGCACATAAACTTGGAAGCTGTGGCTGTAAGATGTTCATGCATATACATGTATGTGTATACTTGACTGTAAAATGGTAACGTGTCGAATTTTCAAAATTCAATGAAATTCCTGAATTCACTTGACGTAATGTATTCGCGCATTGATAGTTACAGATATGCGAACAAATGATGCAATTAATAATGCAGATGGAAAAAGTAAGTAGGAAATTCGTGTAATTTGAGTTAAGTGATGTAAAAGCAGGAGGAGAAAAACTCACCACAGGCCCCCTTGTGCTTCACTCTCGTATTCTTCCGACGCTGGCAACTGGCCTGACGCAGATGGCAGAGGTTCATGTATGTGACATCGTCAGATCCACAAATGGGAGCAGAATCCGAAGGACATTCAACAGGACACTGACACTGAGCTCGGCCATTCTCGGAGACGACGCACGAGGCCCCCCAGGCGCAAAAAGTTTTCTCACATGGTTCTGAAAACAGTCCAAGGAAATTGACCTAAGTAAAAAGCAAAGTTCAAAGTATTACGAAACAATCGAAACAATCGAAACAATCGATGAAAATATAGGATAGTGCGCGTCTTGTCGGTTCCGATGTTACTTGTGTCTGTGGCTCGAGACGGATCTTCTCTTTCTCTTTTTTTTTCTCCAGCTTTCTCTCTCAGGGGATCTCGTTAAGGAGACATACCGACACAATGATAAATGTTCCAGGACGAATGGACATCCCTATTTCCAACGCCATAGTAGAATATTGATGGCAACGCATCGGGCGCCCTCGTTACTATACTCCCGTGGTGCGGAAAAATCTCCAAACCCAACCTAACCTATAAAGTTCTTCGGGAAAAAAATCTCACACAGTTGCTAAAATAAAGTAGTGGTTCGTGCATTTGCACTATTATCTCAGAATAATGGAGATGGCTAGATGGGGTACCTAGATCCTTTTTCATTAAGAAATAGGAATGTCGAAACTAGCCCATCAATTTGAAGGAGACCCGGCACTCCTCAAAATTGCAATTGCAGGATACGAATCGCACAACCGCAGAATCGCAGAAGACGCCCGGACGGTTAGGAATTCTTGAATCTGCGTTGGTTACGCCGAGCCTCTTATTTACAGGAGATACTGTGTAGAGTTAAATAAAATCGTCGGGCAGTATCGCTGCCTAGTTTATGTTACGGCTGACATTTTCGTAGCTATATTGGCTTCTAGCTTCCAGCTAAATGACACAGGTCAGTGAGTGCCTGTTAAAGTGCAATATAAGCTTGTGGGTTTAGTGCGTTGTCGCCTTAACGTCAGCCAACAAGTGCCGAGGTAATTAGGTAACCAGGTAGCCTTCCGGCGTCGGTGTCCTTAGTAATTGGTCCCAACAACTGGAAGATCTTTACTTACTTACCCTCGTAACTCCTTCCTTTTAGAGAATCAGAGGAAGATGAAAGATTGCATTGATATTTGCTAAGGACTTTGCAGTTTAACCCTAAACGCAGAAGCCTATTTATTTGCTAATCCTTGGGCATCTGCGCGCAGTTTGCAAAGATTTCCTGAAAAATGCTCCAGGAGAACTAAAAGATTTGCGAATTCTTTGGAGGATTTCGAAGATCCCTTCTTGAAATCTTCTTCATTCGTTTCTTCAGGCGATTCCTTAGGAAGTCAGTTCCGGGCGTTCCCGGTAGTGGGAAAGGCGTAATCAATTTCCCGGGAAAGTCAATCCCAGGGCGAGAGAAAGGCTTTCTCTCCGTTTCCGAAACCTTCCCGGATAATCCGTCCACGCTGGTCATTAATATAGTGGACGAGTTGATCCCGCAAAAAAATCACCCGTCTCGAGGCAGCTTGGGTCAATCGGTTTCTCTGTTTTCTCTCTTCTTTCTCATGTTTTTCGGCTTTCTTTTCGTTCCACGCTCCATTCGCTCTCAGCACATTTTCTTCCTCGAGCAAAAGGCACTTCTTTCTCCCCTCTTCACATCCTCCCGTAGCCTTTTTTCAGGTTAACCTTCCGCTCAGGATCTCCCTCGAGATCACCCATCAATACCTTATTTCCCCCCATATGAACGTACACGCGTTTGCACCTACTTTCCCTATTGAACGAATAGGTCTATCCTACTTTCCAAACTTTTCACATATGTACGGCACAACTTAAACGAAACTTCACGAATATACATTTGAGTTTCTCAACTGCAGTTGCGCCAACTTTGATCAATGATCAAAAGTAGTTGGGAAATCGAATTATCTTTAAAAGATTTTGTTCCCTGAGTATATAAAACGTGTACTTGGATCTAGGATTGAATAAGGTGGTACTACATGTCTACTCGTTCGATGGAGTTTTACTTCCTCTACTTTCTCTACTTCCTCTACTTCCTCTACTTCCTTTATTTCCTGTTTAATGCAACAATCGAAACGAGTACTGAAACGAGAATGAGGATTCTTCCGATGTAGGAGCGAACGAGCTCTTTGAAGTACAACCTGTATTACAATGGGTTTCTTTCCTCACGAGGAAAGTAGCTTTATTACGTAACGATAAACAGGGCTACGTTAGGTAGAAAGACGAGCAACCTTTCAACCTATTGCACCAGTAGTAAAGCTCAGTGCTCGCCTACTAGTTCATTAGCGCTCAAACATTCGATTTTTCTAGACACTCAAACTGAAGCTTTGCTGACCCTACAAAATTCTGGAAAAATTTTCAATAACTGCTATAATTTTCACGTCAGAGTCGCAATCAACCACTCGAAAAAGCTTTGATACCGCAATGAGCTGAACAATATTTCTAACGGGACATGTTTGGCTGGTAATGGGCTGCTAGGCATTCGATCGTTCGTTAACGATTACTTCGAATCAACGACACTTCCTGAGCCTCATTTTTCAGTGTTATCATTAATCGTTTCAATTTTTATATTCGACTATTTTATAAAATTAGCAATAGTCGACATACGAAAGTGTCACATCAGCCCTTCCGCGATCGCAGTAATGAAATTCCTTTGACAAAATTTAACTATTCTGCCAAGGTAGGAAAGCTTTGTGAACGTAGGACGTAGGACGTAAAGAAGGGTGTAAGGAATAGCAGAGTTAACGATAGGAGAGAAGAATGGCATCCGTGCGACTCCTAGACAAGGGTTTCTACCCCTTACAGCTCTAGCTCCCTGGGTTTAAGGTGGGAGTCTGAGAAGGGGATTGACTTGTCCAAAGTGATGGGGGTGTGAAAGGGGTCAGCCAGCGAAGAATAGTGCGAGCTGGTTTTATTAATATCTTTGACATATAGCCTGTCGGGTTAAGGTCGCGAGAAGCAAAGCTGCCAAAGGGAAACGGGCTGAATGGTGGACAGCGCCTTGTTCGGCAGGCGAATCGAACCTCTAAGCGAAGGACGCTGTGCTTCCTCTTGCCTGCAGTTCTCTTTTCTTTTGCTTTTTCTTTTTCACCATACTAAGTTCCCACGTACCGATAACCATATGTAGCCCTGAGCGATCTCCCGTTCTCCTCCCGTGAAAGAGGGCTGTTTGCGTCTGTGTCCGAATATTGATCTCGTGACTGGCCATTCTCACGTTTATGTGACGCAACGATGAACTAGACGTTTCGAGGCTGACGCCTAAGGAGAACCTATCTGCCCGATCCCACCGCCCCTTGGATAGGAAACGGAACAAGAAGAGGAAAGTTCTTTCGGGAGATCGATAAGCCGATCAGGGCTTATGATTATGTTAACGAGGTTATTATAAGGGAGCAGCTCAAGAGGAAAGTAGAGGAACGCAGTGGTACGATCCCTGAAGAGGCCCTTCGGCGTAGCCTTCGAGTTTCAGCCATCCGTCATGATCCGTCTTGTCTGACAGTTTTGGCCAGCAACTGCTACTACTACAACTTTTACACTTGAAGAACGAGTGT
Source organism: Calameuta pygmaea (assembly GCA_031762395.1). Taxonomy (NCBI): domain Eukaryota; kingdom Metazoa; phylum Arthropoda; class Insecta; order Hymenoptera; family Cephidae; genus Calameuta; species Calameuta pygmaea. Next base: position 248,196 of record JASANN010000488.1, read on the forward strand.
GCTGTTGTGAGTGCGCGAGCACGTACGTGTGTGCGAACGAGAGAGAGAGAGAGAGAGAGAGAGAGAGAATTGCATTTTGAAAACTTATCACTGTTTATTCCACCGGCGAAGGAAGATACGTTTCAGTAAAGATAAATCTAGGAAAATTTCAAACTCCTAAAACTAGAAAATTATCGAAAGCCTCCAGATTTAATTGAGAATTTAATATTAAGAGATTTTAATCTTATTGTTAGTATAAATTTCTAGTATTCATAGCCGCGCTCTGCTAGGCAGATGGGAAGAACTGCAATGCAAGTGGATTTTCCTTAATAAACCTTTCTGAGAAAATAACTATTCTTCATCAGGTGGTGCGCAACACCGTTCTATTATATATAATATATCTAATTTAGTCAGTGGCTTCCGTTGTCAACACAAAAGATTCACGTAGAAGTGACTGTTCGACTGTTTTCTGAACAACAGAGGAATAATTAATTCTTTGGCGATTGTCCGTGGGGATACTTCAGGAACTATTACTCGAGAATTGATTGTCCAGATTATATAGGTTCTTTCAAAAGTAAGAATAATAGCATAATGAAACAAAGAACACCTCCATCGAGGAAACTCAATGAGAGCAATAATGTGACTGTAGAGTTTAAGGCATTCGGTTTTTTTTTTGGAATTTTTGGCAACGGCAAACGGGGGTGGCTCGATTTAAACACGGAGGTACCATGCGTTGACGTCGACGTTGGGCGTCAAGCGAATGTAATTATTTCGCCCAGCACTTGATTAGAGCCCCAGGGCAGGTGCCGGTACATACTATATGCAACCTATAGTAGTGGTAGCAGGCCGATATAATATGCACGCGGACGACAGCGAACATGGTAGAGAACGCGGAGAACGTGGGTGGTTGGAGGGGCGGGTGGGCTGGAGGGTTGGAGGGTTGAAGGGGAAGTTGGGTAACCAACTAGCCGAGGAGTTAGGCAACTAGCTGGCTAGTTGCTAGGTTAGTTGCTAGGTAGAACGTAACTGGCTGACTAACTGGCTACGTAGGTAGGAATCGCTACTGGCTCGTGACTTCAGACACGTCGGAAATATTAATGGGGGTTGACCGCGTAGCGAATATCTTCCTTACCGACGTCTCGCAATACGCCTCTCACGATACATTTCGGGACTTCGACGCTACGAGAGCAGAATCTTAAGGAGAAGCCCCGAATCCGTCTTTACGATACCAACCTACCAATTTCTGGCCTTTATTTATCTTATTCCTTTTTTTTTCCTCGACCTTTCGTATTTTCTTACTATTTCTTCTCTCTCGTATAGCCTATTTCGCCGAAATCATAGAGTCGAATGAAGATGTTTTGGACAACGTCGGTGTCTACCAAGTCAATAGATTCGCGTCGATCGTCGCATCACTTGTCTTGTGCTGGCGGCTGTCGCGAATGTTTCATTGCAACCCTGATGCTCCTTACGCAGGGGCGGAGGAGTCCAAGCGACTCGAGGCTTCGTGACGCTAGGGATAAAACTGAATTAGTGACAGTCGAAAGGTCAGCTGAGAACCGAACGTGTCAGGATGGTCTGGTGGAAGGTTGGCTCTGGGTTCATTCGGAAGATTTCGAAGCGGGTAATAATATAAATAAGCAATTGTGGATTGCGGAGGAGGGTTCCTCTGTAAAGATTCTTATTAAGGGGTTGTCAATCTATTATACCGAGAACCACTGACTTTCCCTTTAGTTTCTCTAGAGAATTGCAACTCGTTCGGAATCCCATTAGCCCCTATCCTGCCTCCGAAGATTCTTTAAAACTGTTACCCATCGTCACGTTAATCGGAAACTTCCTCTCGTGGTAAAGCTAAGATGTTCCTTCCCGTTTCTCCATTTATTTTTCCGCCAATAGGGAATCGCTGTATCCCGAAGATTGCAGGAAAGTGATCTTCGCGTTAATCGCGAATAGACTATGTACACAGAGCGAGTGAAAATCCCTAAAGTTTTCGACCAGATCGAAAGCCAAGGGAATATTCTAAGGTGGATGTTCGAGAGGTTCGATAATTTTTCTTGTATCCCCACGTGTATCTACGCTAATATCGAAGTCAATATCAATTTCAAATAATTTGAGCCTTTTTATGGATAGACACCTATACCCAAGACCGACGTCGCAATCGATATGCTCCTTGAATGAAAACGGCCATTTGCTGCAGCCGCCGTCTAACTCAGGATGTGATATTCCGTATTCATTCCTATTCCGTATTCCTCTTCCACATTTCGTGGTCTGAATTCCGTGTAACGGAACTTGCGCAAACTCGAGCATTTCGCTCGCGGTCTTAGCGGCTTATTAATCTCGAAAGCGGCCGAGTTCTCATTGCCAACTACAACATGCTGCTGCTTCTTTCGTTCTTGTGCTTTGCTCCTGGTGAATTCGTTTAGGAGGCTACCCACGTGAACTTACGTATTCGCAGGTCCACCACTACAAGAGATTCTCGGACCATCCTTTTCTGTCAAGGGGAAGTACTTCAATACTGGAACAAGAGCATATCAAACTTTATGCTTTCCTTATCAGCCCATCCATCTTTCGCCTTTATTATCTAATCTCTTGTTTCTTTATTTCTACTTCTATGACCGGTTCTAGCTCTATTTCCGAAATTCTTCTCGAACGGAATTCCTCCTTTCCATTGCTATGCTTCAATCGATTATTCCGCTATAAATTGCCGTGAAAAATCTGTCCCGCTGCTCGTGTCCGCTTGACAGTATTGCGAATACAACAGGCGAGACGATCGTTTACGCTGGCGGAATTATTTGCTTGAGCGATCCGTAGAAAGCAGAAGAAAAGTAATGAAGGTAACTAAGTACGGGTCGAAGGAAGGAAGGAAGGAAGCAAGGAATGGTGGGAGGGAGGGAGGAAAAGGCGTTGAGCGGTACGAGTACTCGGCGCACAGGGTATAGCTAATTATCGTATGCGGTTCTACTTTAGCTAATTAGTTGGCAAAGTCGAGTGATCGATGTAGATTGCGTCATGGCCCAACGACTTCGCGCACCTCGTATCCTCACCTCAGTATGTTCACTGTACGTACATTCATCATAACTTCCGCTCAAGCATCCACGCGTCCACCAGAAACGCCTCGTGTGGGCAGAGACGCGAAGCTACTTATCTCCTTATCAGTTATCAGCACAATATTTCGCATAGTTTGTCAGGTCTGCATTGCAGTTGCGTCGAACACAGCTAAGAGGCATCTTGGCTGCTTTCATCCAGGTACCGTCCATCCTCTCTAGTGCAGCTACTAGATACCATCTTAATTTACATTTAATCGACAATTTTGAAATTGCTATTAAAGTCTAGCGGGTTAATTAGAATAAGGGGGGGGGGGGGAGGAGGAAGGTTGAAGCACTGAGAATAAAAAAATTGAAGAGTAGTATTTTCAAATTTTCCTGATCAGTGGGTCAAGTTTTACCTTGCCGCCCTAATAGGAATATTCTGGTGCGTTATGTGGATGCGCTTGTACGTACGTTATACATATATATGTATATATATGTACGTACTGCATCTACGTATATAGTTAGGCAGGAGTATAGTACGATGCACAACTCTCGTGCAACTGTAGCCGAGCTGAACAATGGGCAGCCCACCCTCTTAACGAGGGGCTTAAACGGACTGATAGCTGCGGATGTGATTCGCTGGCATTACCACCGGTAATGTCATGGATAATGGTAATCTGTCGGTAATGCAGAGATTACCGAAAATCGTTCCCGTTTGTTCGAACAGGAAGACAGTCGTATATAGTTATAGAAGCCAAGAGCTAGAGTCTCTCGCGGACCGAATATTTACGGGGGATGAAATCTTGACATAAAACATCAATGGACCGCACGACCCCCGTTGTCCAAGTGGTCAAGGGTTGCCTGGACGCTCTTCTTAGCGTCGGCAGCGTCATTGACGTCGTCAATGGTTCGCTTCGACAACTTTGACAACCGAGCAGCACCTAAAAACGTGACAGCAAACGAAATTGAGTGGAAGTCGATAAGCTCTGTTTTGCGGGTCGCAGGTTAGTCCAGTGCAGCGCACCTGCGACGCGAGCGACATGGATTTGTTTTAAAGCCGGCTTTACCGCAACTTCCGTGCGGCAATTGCAGTGCTAATTTCAGCTTATGGTCGTGGCTAATCGGCACGTAGCCTCCCTTGTGAGGGTTAATTATCGTTGGAGGGTCGGATCAATTCTAGAGGGTAGTTAAATCAGATTGGGATATCGGGATAGAAGTATACGCGCACACCCACGTAAATCGATATATATGTATGTATACGTATACGAGGTATAGGTATGTACCTGCAAACGATTTATATACAAAAATACATATATATTGTAGATATAATTGTAGGTGCAAGTTGAGTTGCTTTATTTATTCGAGTGATCCCATGATCGAATGATCCTTTATATGGTTTAACCGTGAATAATCAATGTTTCGGTAGAAGCTTAATTAAATAGTCATACGCGGTGGTTGCGCGTCAATTATACAGCTGCTGTCAGCCAATGTTCTGTCATAATTACATGTATCGGAATATCGAGTCAGAATAGTAATTTGGTAATAATTACCGGTGCCCTCGCCGCCTCCGATGCTAACGGAGCATGGAATATTAACGATCGTTGATCTTTCGAATAGACAGTTTCGCGAATATTCTGTCGACAAGGATTTCTACTCTTTGCGCATCCCTGCCCGAGATTGAGCTCGCTGATTAAGAATCCTGTTCTTTCTGCCAGTGGAGGAAGATTGTTTCGCGGCAGAAGGTAAGATCGGCAGAGTCGGCAGTAAAGAGAAGGAAGTCGGTTAGGTTGCGCGCGATACCTTTAGACCGAAGACCGAAGTCCTTGGAGGTTCGTTCGAGCTGCCAGCAGTACTCTTCGCAGGATCCTAATGATTCCAGTCAAAAGTAATCCTGAGTAAAGGCTCGTTTGCACGCGCAGTCGACGCGTAGATGCAGAACAGCAATGGCTGAATTTATGAGTATCTGAGTCTTCGCCGCGGATAGCTTTACCACTAATCAGGCCGTTTCCACTTAATTTGCCGAGGTAATTAACCGTCTGATTCGCGTTCGCCTACCCCAAAGCCATTTCCAAAGCTCAACCTGGCCACTCCATTATGCAGAGCTCCCCATTGTGTCCGAGGAAGCTGCGCGGAAGGCTGCTCCGTGTTGGTCTACACCAGTCAACGTGTAGTACATCTGCGTTCTGATTATAAGAACCTCCTTTTCCTTATTTCTTCCTGCTGAGCTATTCAGCTTTTACGTGTCAATCGATATTGAGCAGCTGTCACGCAATCGGACTTCCCTTCTCGCTGAAGAACATTTTTTCTTTTAAAAATCACGTGACTCGCATTTCGCAAAATTCTTTATTCGCGCTCGAAGCTTTGACTCTTTTGCACTGTCGTCTCTTTCATCATTCATGCTTCCTTCAACATTGCCTTTTGATCCCAAAGCTCCTAGAGCAGTCATCTTCTGAATTTAATATTTACTTTTTAAGCAAACTCACGATTCTGAGGCTCTACGAGAGGCAAGTCGGATCCTGGAAAACTCGGCTCCAGTGAAGCGAACGGATTGCAACTGACACGGCGTGAAATTTTAACGAAGGCTAACCTGTAATTCGTACGGAATTCGACTTGGTCTCGTCTTTGGGTTTTCTCCTTCGTTGAGTCCTGGGTCTTCGTTCCTCCTTCCGCTCTCTCTCTTTCTCTCTCTCACTCACTCACTCTCACTCTATCTCTCTCTCTCTCTCTCTCTCTCTGTACCCCGATTTCGCTTCTTCCCCTTTTTTCTTTCCTCGTTTCCTTCATTCCTTCAGGACTCACTCTTGTAATAGGTAGAGGGATTCTCTACGGCCCAATCCGATCCAAGTATAACTAGAAATAGAATTCCGTTCTACCGCGGCTCTCCCGAACGTCGCCACTGACACGGGTCGCGCTGTTGACTTTCATGAGAATCCCGGAGAATTTACCAATCCTAACCACAGCAAACATTTGGAATATCTCTTCGAATAGAAATTATGGAATCAACGTAATTTAGCTGATTGCGAATTCCGAGATTCCGCATGATCTCAGAGTTTCTCCAACGACAATAATTTCAGCACAGAGATAAGCGAGGCGATATGGCAAAATAGATTAGGATCGGTTTTGTTCGATTAGAATAAGTAACTTGCGCAATTTACAAAACTTACTCATTGTGTACATGTATTATAAATATGTGTACCTCGTAGGTACTTACATATGTAGATTCCTGCGATAGGAATTGTGTCGGTTGTCGGTTAAAGCGGGAGTGATGTGGCAGCCTATGCCACATATTATATTGAATCCAATGAAATGGCGGTTCCATTGCACGAGCAGGTTAACTGAATAAGAACTCCGAGGACAGTGGGACAGTGGAACTGTGGGACAGTCCAGCCAACAGCCAACAGCCAATAGCCAATAGAGAATACGTGTAGTGTCGTAGTCGCGTGACGGCAGTGCGAAAGGCCTTTCTGGTAGAATAATAGCAGCATACAAAATTGCGAATAGAAGGCGGAGAAAAGGACAATTGCGTAGCTTCGAATGTACATATTATAGGCAGGGCTGGGCAGGCTCAGCATAATTATTCCATGGAAAGACTTTTTCCATCTGGTCTTGTACCTTGTACGTTTCTAGGTTTCTACGTTTCTAGACTTGTACGCTTCCACGCTCTATGCTTTTACGTACATACATGCTTTCTTCGAAACACTCACGGTAACCATCGCCTTCGATCGTTTCCTGTTCACCATTTGCGACAAGTCGCCATGTCGAAGTCACGTACTTTATAAAGGGTGCTCGTTATCCAGGTTATATTGCGCCTAATGGATAGCGAATCGTTCGTATTTGTTCGAAAGAGTTCGTGCGCGACTGCACGACTGCACGACTGCACGACTGCACCACTGCACCACTGCACGCTATCGCACACGCTCCGTTATTTCTTCACGCGTTACTCTCCTCAGGGTGTTATCTGCGATTTGTCACGTTGTCTTCCTTTTTTCTTGCATGTGCTGCAGCACGGAGAATTCTTTGAGAAAAAAAAACCACGCAGAAGAGCCTATAAATTCTGGATGGAAGAGAATAGGATATCCGACATTCGGTATCAAATTTCTTTTTTTCTTCTCTGCTTTCGTGTGAAACTATTTTTCCAAACTTATCTTGTATCCACGATATGAAAGACACTATCAATGATCTGTTCCACATTTATTGGTCGATCAAGGAGCAATAGGAAAAGCCCATTTTTTCAGATTCTTCGAATTTTCAAATTCTGCAAATTGCACTGTTCTCTCTTCCATTTTCCTAAAAGTAATCGCAGAGACAAGACGCCCTGGGACTTCCGTCCGAAAGTGATTTTACACAATTATGGGATGTGCTCGATATTCAATACAAAACTGACTTCGTTGCTACCGAAAGAATGAAATGAAATCATCTGAAAGTGTTGTAGAAAGCAAGATATTTGGGGAAGGTTTCAGCGTAGAATAATGCCGGAAATAATCATTCAATTAACAAGATATCTGGGGGCATTTCAGATGCTGCGCATAAATTCATAAATACATTATTTATGAGGAAGGGCAACCCTCTCGTAATGGGGAGACGCAATTTGGGACCTGTGCCTTTCCCCCTCCTGCTTTACACCCCGCTTGTGCCCTTCGACCCTCCTGCAGCCGTCTCTTCTTTCGGTGCCCTTTGACACCCCAGCCCCGTCGCTCAACCATCGTTCCCTTTAGCCCTGTAGCCGCTCGGATGGGGGGGGGGGGGGGGGGGGGGGGG